>CAUYUJ010015833.1:305227-309967 GCA_963575745.1 Prorocentrum cordatum
CCCGGTTTCGGTCCTGCGCCTGCTGCCTCGCCAAGGCCGCAGCCTCCCGCCCCTGCTGCAACCGATTCTGGACCTCGGCACCCTCCAGCCGGTGCGACCGCTCGCGCGTCGCCTGGAGCGCGAGCCGGCAGCGTTGCGCCAGGGCCCTCATCTTATGCTCGCGAGAACCGAAGCACGCGTGGGCACGCACATACCCGAACAGCCCAAAGTGGTCTGACACATGGAATTCGCAGCCCTCGAAGAACACTTTCCCCTTCCCTCCCAAATGCACCTCCGCCCAAAGCTCCGCCCCGAACATGACCCGGTCCCGTCTCTGTCCGACAGCCCCCCTCTCGCCGAGACCCGAGTAAAACTTGTTCCCGGGGCAGCCCCAAGAACGACCCTCGTACCAGGTGTCCTTCAAACGCAGCTGCTCCACAGCGGCCTGCACCTGGAGTCCGTGCTGTTCATGTCGCCCACAATGAGCAGCCGGTCGCAACCTTCCGCGCAAGTCCTCGTAATCTTCCGAAGTATCGCGTGACGCCGCTCCCATGCCGCACCCGCGGGCAAGTGGACCGAGGCCACGTTCACCCACCCCGCGCCGCCCGCGCCCCCGCCTACGGGAACTTCGACCCGGCACAGCACGCACGGGTCCTCCCCTGACAAAGCCTTGCCTTCCGTGCGCAGACCGCGCCTCACGTACAGGTGCACGTACCCCCTGGACTCGTGCGCATGGGCCACGCCAACCAATTGGAATTCCGCCTCCAGCTCCTTGTACGCCTCCTCGCCCTCGCATTCCTGCAGAGCAACGACATCAACCCCGCGCGCCTGCCTCCAACGGAGCTCTTCGCCCAGGACCGCCGCGCGCTGGTCGCGGTCGCTCCAGGAGGGCGGCGCCACGGCCGAGCGATGCCCACCAGCGATATTCCACGTGGCAAACGACAACGTCGACGCGCCCTCCAGGCCCTCCTCTTCGCCATCCTCACCCGCCGCTTCCCCTGGCACAGCCGCCCTCGGCAAGCTCGCGCCCGTCGCGCTGGGCGCCGAAGCACCCGCGCGAGGCACGACGCCGAACGCGCCCAGAACGTCGCGGCATTCCTGCTCCGAAAGCAACACCTCCATGACATCCCGCGCCCCCCGCGCGCCGACGCCCGCCCGGAACGACGCGAACGCGCCCCGCAGCACGCGACACACGTCAGGCACGAAGGACTCCGCCGACGCATCCATCACGCCCGCATTCGCCAGGCGCCCGACACGGCCCAGCAGAAGCCCGAGCGCGCAGGCGATCCTCTGCGAAGGAACACGAACGCGCGGCGCGTCCCCGAACTCCACCGCCGGCGGGCGCCGCCCAGCACTGGCACCGAGCGGTCGCAGCAGTGCGTCGATATTCCGGGCGAGTCGCCCTGCCACGTCCTCCCTGCGGGCCCGATCGTGCACGCGCACTGCGAGAGACTCGGCTCGCCCGAGCGCCTCCCCCGGCCGACCAGACGTAACACTCACAAACATCCAATCCTGCGCGACACCAGATCCGCTCAGTGGGTCCACGGCGACGACCATTAGCAACTCCTGCTTGTCACTCACGGAGTTCGCAACCCACACGCTCGTCCAATTGTGCGCAATCCGGGCAAAATGCTCCGGGGTCTCCTCCGCACCAACGTGCCGGCCTACCTTTGCCGAAGCCACAGTCGTCGGCAGCCCCAACCCCGCGCACAACTGCCTCGCCTCCTTCAAGAAGAACTCCAGCGCCTGGCCCTCCAGCCTGCCCTCTGCCAGCGCGCTCTCCGCTCGCACGTTCACGACCCACTTGTCCATGCGCAGCGCGCAGCCACCACGGACGTCCCCGAACGCGTCCTTCATCCTCTTCGCCGCCTATCCAAACTCTTATGCAGGCGCGGGGGCACCAGCGCGCCCATGGCCTCCTTCACGGCGCTCATATGCAGCGGGCCCATGCTCGGAGCCACGGAATCGAACACGCGCTCATCCCACGCCCCAGACGCCTCCCACCGCTCCACAATCAAGTCGACCACGCCGCGCAGGAACCCCTCCCTGTCACCCGAACCCGAAGACTCATGCGTCAGGCGCCCGGCAGCAGCCGTCAGACGTACGCGCAAATCCTCCCGGGACGCACAAGCAGCGAGGGCACCGACATCAACAAGCAGATCCCGCGCGGCGCCCTTCTCCTCCCGCGTCGCGAAGCGCACCCGCATCCGGTCCAGAAGCCTTTCGGCCACGGCACGGAGGCGCCGCGCCGCGACGTCGTCCTCTCCAGCCTCGGCAGCAACGGCGCTGTCGAGCTCGGACGCGAAAGGCGGCCCCTCCTCACCCCACAGCCATGTGTCCTCATCCACCACTCTGCCCGCCCCTCTCAACCTCTCCGCCTGAGCCGCGGCAACGGTCTTCAAACGACCCAGCAATGTCTCCGCCGCGCGTTTCTCCTCCTCAGTCCAGCAGTCCGCCTCGCAGTACACGTATTTCCGCAACGTGCGGGAAGCGCGAGCCTCCAGTCGCAACTCGAAGCGTCGCCGCTCCCGGAACGCCGTCGTATGCCTGGCCCTCATGAAGTCCGCATACTCCGGCAGGTCCTCCTCGAACACCAAGTCCCAGGGATGCTTCACACGCGTCGTGCGACGAAACCGATCCCTGCAACGGCCGCGGTCTTCGCTGACAGGTGCACGCGGACTTTCGCCAACGTCATCCCCTGCGCCTTCCAGTGCGTCAACGCCCAAGCCAGCTGCAACGGGTAGTTCTCGCGCCACACGCCCTCCTCCATGGTGGAAGACACTCTCTGCCTCCAAATGGGCACCCAGTTCCGCCGCTCCTCGTCTCCCGGGAAAAACGACCGCGGCCGACCCTGCCCGTCTGTCCCTAGATCGATATCATCGAACTCGACGAACACGCAAAGGGGCGCCTTCAAATCCGGCCGAGCGCCATTGTGCGGGTCGGCGCCCTCGGGCCACATGTAGCCGCGCAGCGTACCCATCGCCCCGTTCATGAGCCCCGCCTCAACCCAGAGGTTCTGAGTCAACAGCACGCGGGCCCCTTCGCAGACGTACAGCTCGTTCTCGAGTCCGCGGAAGTCCTCGGACGCCATCTGGTCTGGCCTAGACTTCTGTTTTTTCTCCTTTTTGTCGTGGTAGGCACGCAACGCCGCGATGGGCTTACCACTCGCAGCGGCTAACTGGTACAACCTCTCCATGTTCACTCTATCGGCGCCACATGCACCCGAGGCCCGATCCTTCCTGCCGTCCATCAGCAGCGGGGCCGTCTCGAAGGCCGCCAGCTCCTCCATCCCCTCCTTGGTCATTTGCAGCACCGACCTGTTCCGGCGCTTCAACCACGCATGATCCCGCTGCTCCCAAGTGCACTGCGCCATGCCTTTCGTGACCTCCAAAACGCGATCAGCATCCTGCCTGTACTCCGCCTGCCGCTCCTTCGACAGCCCCTCTTTCTCACCGCGCCACCGGTGCACGCGCCGGAGCACGGCCACGTCCTGGAACGTATCGCGCACGAAACTCCCATTATTCACTAACCTGTCCGTGCTCCAGGCGTCGTCTGGGGTCCGCTCCGCCCCCCTGGGCTTGTTCTTCGCAGACCCCCCATACGCGCCCATCCGGTACAGGGGGTCATCGCCGATTGGCGGCGCCTGCTGCGGATCCCCGGCGAGCCCGGCATCCTTCCCGCCGAGATACACTGGCCTCGCACCCTGCGCCGCACGCTTCGCCGCAACACCAAGAGTATCCTGCACCTTGAACTCGATCTTGCCCAGCATCTGCCGCCCGATCATGCTCATCTCATCCAACACAAACAACCTCGCCTGACGCAGTCGAGTCTGCGTCTTTTGAAACCGGTCCCCGTCCTTGCGTACCCAAGGGCCGCAATATCCCACCGGCGCACCGAACGCCTTGTGCAGGGTGGTCGCGCCATATTTCAACTGGAACGAGGCGCACCCGGTGGGAGCGGCGAGCAAGCAGCAATTCCGCTCCTCCTCATCAATCTCTTCAGGCCCTCGCCGGATTTCGCGCACGCCGCGGCGATCTTGATCCAGCCTCGTCCTCGGTGCAAACTGCCGCACCCGCTTTCGCCTCGCGGCTACGAAACTGCGCACGGTGCGCGATTTCCCCGTGCCGGCCACGCCCGTGACCATCAATCTCAACGGGTCGGCCTCCGAATGTCGGTCGTCCATGACGATGTCGTGGGCGAACTTCTGCCAGGGGTCGAGATCGGCGCGCTCGACGACCTCGGCCCCGTCGCCTACCTTGGCCTTTCCGTACCACTCAGCCCGGAGCTTCTCCAGACGCCCTCTCTCGCTCGTCGACACATTGCACGCCTCGTTCAACCAATTGAAGTCCTTGGGGTTCACCCGGACCCTGCCGCGCACCTCATCGCACGCAACATCCCCGACGCGCACGTCCGCCGCCTGCACAGCAGGGCCTGCCGCGCTGACGCGCTCATCGGCTGGGCGGCGCTCCCACTCGGACGCCTCCCCCGCGGCCGCAGCAGACTAAGCGCCCTCCCCCGGCCGCGCCTCGCGTAAGACAGCATCCCGAGCCTCCTCGTTCGGGTCCTCGTCCCCGCGCAGCACGAGTCTGTCCACCAAGTCCTCCACTTCCTCCCCCGACTCCGCCTTCTCGCTGTCTCTGTCATCGTCGCCGCGCCCAGAGCCCTCATCGGACGCCTGCCCCCCGGCGCCGCCCGCCGCCTCCTCTGCCCCCGCGCCCCGCCCCTGCTGGCCCGCCTCATGCCGCCTCACCATTTCGCGTC
>CAUYUJ010015834.1:0-10000 GCA_963575745.1 Prorocentrum cordatum
CCATCCCGCGACCCACCCCGCGACCCATCCCGCGACCCACCCCGCGACCCACCCGCGACCCACCCGCGACCCACCCGCGACCCACCCCACGACCCACCCCGCGACCCACCGGCGACCCACCCGCGACCCACCCGCGACCCGCCCCGCGACCCACCCGCGACCCAGAGGCGACCCACCCGCGACCCACCGCGACCCACCCGCGACCCACCTGCGACCCACCCCGCGACCCACCCAAAATTTGTGGCGCCTGCGGCGGGTTTCTTTTGCATTCGTTCCAGGTGGAGAACCTGCGACCCACCCGCGACCCAAACCGCGCCCGCGACCCACCCGCGACCCACCCGCGACCCACACCGCGACCCACCCGAAATTTTCGGCGCCTGCTGCGGGCTTCTTTTGCATCCGTTCCAGGTGGAGAACCTGCGACCCCTGCGCCCCGCCCGCAACCCAAACCGCGTTCAGTGTACAAATCAAATTTTCGGCGCCTGCGGCGGGTTTTTTTTGAATTCCTTCCAGGTGCAAGTGGAAAGCCAGTGACCCACCCGCGACTCAAAGTACGTTCACTGAACAAGCCAAAACTTCGGCGCCTGCGGCGGGCTTCTGTTGCATTCGCTCCAAGTGGAGAACCTGTGACCCAAACCGCGTTCTTTGTACAAATCTCAATTTTCGGCGCCTGCCGCGGGCTGTTTTTGAATCTCTTCCAAGCGGAGGTGGAGAGCCCGCGATGCACCCGCGACCCAAACTACGTTCACTGAACAATCCAAACATTCGGCGCCTGCGGCGGGCTGTTTTTGCATTTGTTCCAGGTGGCCCACCAGCGACCCCCCCCGCGCTGAACTTGTCAGAGCACGACGACGACGATGAGGACGAGGACGCGGACGAGGAAGAGGAAGAGGAGGAGGAGGAGGAGGAGGAGGAGGAGGAGGAGGAGGAGGAGGAGAGGAGCAGGAGGAGGAGGAGGGCACCATCGACAGGGAAGGTGAGGGCCACGAGGTCCGCCAGCTCGACGCCCGCGTCGCCCGCGCCCGCCCCCTCACTCTTATCCGCAATTGCGGGGTGCTACGTATGCATACATGCATGTTTGCATACATACAGATGCACCTACATCCATACATACATACCTGCATACACATTATATATTCATACACACATACATATATACATATACGTGTGTATGTATGTATGTATGTATGTATGTATGTATGTATGTATGTATGTATATATATGTATGTATGTATGTATATATATATATATATACATACCGAATGGGTCCTTTTCGGGGTCTCTTGAAGCCGTTTTCAAGCCGTCTTAAGGGCCTCCTGCGGAGTCTTTCTTGGGGCCTTCTGGGGCCGTCTTGGTCCCTCTGGGCAATCTTGGGGGCCTCTTGAGGCTGCTCTGGTGGGCTGATCCGGGGGCCCTGTTGGGCTGTTTCGGGGCCCATCGTGGCCGTCTGGTCTGGAGCCCCTCCAGAGGGGGCCTCTTGGAGCGTCTTGGGGCCGTCCTGGGCTCCTCTTGGGGCCCTTTTGGGCGCTTCATGGGCCATGTCGGAGCGATCTCGGGGGCCTCTTCGGTCGTTTCGAGCGCTCTGGAGACCGAGAAGCCGAGTATGCGAAAATGACACCGAAACCTTAAAACCTACAAATCTCACGACGTGGGTCGATGCTTTTCCCTAGCATCAAAGGGGGCGAATGCCCCCCCAGCCCACCAGGGAAGGAGCTCCAAGAGACGACCTGGTGAGTCCCAAACTTCTGCGCCGGCCGTTGCCTCGGGGAGCGGGAGCTGAAGTAGAAACGGCCGAGCGAAAGCCATGTATGAACCCCTCGCTGCATTTACGCGCGCGTCCCGGCGCGAAGCGGGGGAGGCGGGAGGGCGATCGCGCGTTCCGCGACGCGGTTTGCGCCCCGTGTGGCGCTCTGCCACGAAACGGCTGGCAAGTGCGATGCCTTGCGCCCTATGCGGCGCCCGGCGATGCAACGCGCCATGTGCGGCGCCCTGCCGCGGGAAGGCAGGCGCTCGGCCCCGGCAGGGACATGGCCCCCCGAGCCTTGCCCAGCGGCACAGTAGGCGCCGACGAAGCATGGCAAGGCCGCCTGCGGACCAATGCCATCACAGTAGGCACTGACAGTGCTGTTTCTGTCCCCGATGAGTGAAGCATCTGCGTCTCTATATCGCCCATTATCCGACAGGCTTCGCATTCCTCCTAATAGGACCATTTTTGCCTCCTGGGGGCCTCCTGGGTATCGGGAGCCCGTTGGGCCGTCGAGTGGCCATCTTGGGCCCATCTTGGGCCTATTGTGGTCGTCTTGGGGCGCTCGTCGGGCCCCCCTGAAATCTCCTGGTGCCCTCCTGGGCCGTCTGGGGGCCATTTGAAGCCATCTTGGTCGGGGGATTTACTGACCCGGGTCAACCCAAACCCAGGTCAGTCAGGCTCTGCAGGATCCTGCAAGCTCCTGCAGGGTCCTGCAGGACCCTGCGCCCAAGCTTTGGTCAATGCACCCCTGGCTCTGCTGGATCCTGCAAAATCCGGCGCTTCGACTGACCCCTGTTTTTATTGACCCCCCGTCTCTTGAGCCCCGAATCTGGCCATCCTGGGGCGCTCCGGACCCAGCCTCCCGTGCCGGGACCAGAGTTGCGCCGGATCAGTTTTCCTTCAATCAAGGAATCGGTTGTAGTAGTACAGCTACATGCGCATACATGCACGTGTGTGTGTGTGTGTGTGTGTGTGTGTGCGTGTCCCCGCCGTTACTGTTGACCTTCGACCCCCTTGGACTTTTACCGTGCCTTTCTTCCAGCTCGCCGGCCCTGGCATCGCTGTAGCTTCGCGGACTGTCGTCTGGCGTTTCTTTCTACGTCGTTCATCCCGCTCGTCGCCTCGCGTTTTCGTCGGTCACCGGGCCTGGTCTATTTCTGCTCGTCTGACCCCCCCGTCATCCACGCCCATGACTTCCGGCTGGCTGCTGGTGCTGCTTGTTCGTAAGCGGCTTGATGGTTCGGCCGCTCTAGACGCGCGTGCGCGCCCGCTTCTCTGATTTCTCTCCGCCCTGTCGCGGCGCGCGGGGCCGCAACGCCAAACAATGTGTGTGTGTGTGTGAATGTGTGCGTCGCTCCTGGTCCTCGGCTCCGGCCTTGCTTGCCTGGTTGTCAATGCACTTTCGTTGTCTGGCCGTCCATCGGCTGTCAGTGCCTGGCTTTGACCCACGGTGGCATGTCAGGTCAATTTTGCTGGGGTTCCCTCTCTGGGACTCCTGGTTCACTCGACAATCCCTACCCGTTGAAGTCTCCACCCCTGGGCCGGCCACTTAACGTGCATCGTGTGCCTTTTCAAACTCTTCCTCTCCACAGTCCTCTGGGCGTCAGCACCGTCGCAGCTTCCTGTTCAGGCCCGGCAAGGCGTCCTCTTCAAGTTCTGGTACCTGTCCAAACCCTTCCACTTCATGCCCGGCACTGGCCCCTGCTGTCTGCGTCGCAGCTGCGCCTCGCGCCTCGCGCCTTGCATCCTCGGCGCGCCCAGGACGGACTGCGCGTTCTGAGCGGCCTCCGCCATCTCGTTGTCATCTTCTCTTTCTGTCTCCTTTTGTGCCTAATTGGCTCCCGGCGCGTCCCGCCCGTAGCACGACGGGCGCTTTTGCCGCTCTTGCACTCTTGCGCCCGCTGGCTTCAAAAAGTGTAGTGTGTGCGTATATCAGACAGACAGACAGAGTCCCGCGCTGAAGGCACCTACGCAGGTGCAGCGGGTGGGCGCCGAAACGCCAGGACAAGGTGGGCTGGCCGCTCAAAGGTTGGAGTCGTGGTTTGGGGAGCCTGGGGCAGAACGACTGGGGTGTCGGACCGGGGAGCTGGAGTCGGAGGTCGCAGATCAATTCGAAAGGTGCCTGGCGGGGTGGGGGGTCTCCTCGGTCCCCTGGGCGCCAAACTGGCCCCACAGCAGCCCCAAGAGAGCCCCCAAATGGCCACAAACGGCTCCCAAAATCATCCGCGCGGTCCCACAGCGGCCCCCAGGAGGCCCCCAAACCGTTTTCAGCTCCCCATGAAGCCCCCCCAGACAGCTAAAGAATGCTCCAAACATCATCCTCGCTGCCCCAAAAAAATGTCAATACGCGCCCAGAGAGCGTCAGAAGGTCCCCGAAGAAGGCTCCAGCATTTTCAGCTGATTCGCTTTTCTGTTCAAGATGGCCCGAATCGGCCCCAAGATGCTCCATGAGGCGCCCTGCGCGGCTCAAGACGGCCCCAAAAGGCCCCACCAGGCCCAAAAGAGCACCCTAACGGGCCCTCAGACGCCCCCCTATAGAGGCTCCAAGACGGCCTCCAGGAGAGGGGGCGGACGTGAGGCGAAATGCCCGTTGCGGCCGCGAAATAATAGTTTTGACGACGACGCCGTGTCGCTTTGCGGGATCGGCGGCGAGCAGGGGAAGCGATGTTTTGCAACATGTGTAGCAACATATTGTTTCGGAGTTTCGCGCCCTGGACTTCCCAAAACTGCTGCCCCGCTGCGATCTTTACTTTGCCGCGCCTCCGACGCGGCCCGAGATGGCGCTGCGTTTGCCCTGGCCTGGTCCTGCGTCCGCCGCGATCCCTGCGCGAATCTTGCTGCTTTTGCGAAGCTCGAACACTTCGGCCCCGGCATCACTGCGTTGGGCGCTTTCAGTGGGGGAGCCCTGGTCCAAGCTTCAAAAGAACTGCAGCAATAACCGAAAACCTCGCACAGTCCAGCGCGCGCCACCAAATCTCGATCCGCGCAACTCCGCGGATTCACCTGCGGGCTCGCACTCGTATAGTGAATATTTATACACATGTGTATACATGTGTACGTCTGTATGTATGTATGTATGTAGGTATGTATGTATGTATCTTTCTATAGCTTGCTATTGGGTCCTCCCTAGACGCCGATGCCATCGCGAATCGATTGACTATATACAAGACAAGCTCCATTGCAAATGTGAGAGGGCTCATCATTTTCACGGGAACACAACCCTGTTCACATAGGTATCTTGATACCGACGTCTTGAAGCCATGGTCTGCGCCGGCCTCTCGACGGCAGCGGTGGTGAAAGGGGAACCACTGCCGTCGTCGACAAACACTCTGAATCCCTCGGAGTCCCTGGGCGGGTGCAGAGGACGAGAGCGCACAGACGGAAGCGAACGGAACTTGCGGGTAGCGCGAGCCAACTTGGTTGCGGCATCGAGCGTCGCCCTCCCTTCTGCATTGCTGTCTGAACAAAACACTCGTTCAAAGGCTCACTAAATGATTTCTATAGCTTGCTATTGGGCCCTCCCTAGACGCCGATGCCATCGCGAAGCGATTGACTAAATACAAGACAAGCTCCATTGCAAATGTGAGAGGGCTCATCATTTTCACGGGAACTCAACCCTGTTCACATAGGTATCTTGATACCGACGTCTTGAAGCCATGGTCTGCGCAGGCCTCTCGACGGCGGCGGCGGTGAAAGGGGGGCCGCCGCCGTCGTCGACAAAACTTGGATCCCGCGCCTCGCAGGCCACGGGCGTCAAGGGGGCGTCGGAGGCGACGGCGGCTGTGATGGCGTCGGCGCTGTAAAAGCCCCCTCCGCGAGCCCGCCTCCGCCCAGCGATCTCTAATGAGGTTGAGCAGCTTCCTCCCGTCGCGCGCGATGTAGCGCGCCCAGAATGGCCAGGTCGCTGATGGCATGCCTGGGGCGCCCTCGATCTCGTCAACGCTCAGGTCGAGGTTGGGGGCTGGGCTGGCCTCGGCCAGCGCGCGGAGAAGAATGGGGCCAATCTCCTTATTGGGCCGAAGTCGTAGCCCAGGAGCTCCCGGCGCGGATCGGCCCAGCGGACCTGCAAGGTGATATTCGAAGTCGCCCATGCCATCGCGACGCGGCCTGTGCGTAGGTAGCGTGCCTGGGAGCCGATCGTCTGGAACAGGCCGTGTTCGTCGAGCCCGCCCGGTGCAAAACGATGTAGGTGGTGGTCGGCGAGCGGGCGGCCTGGAGCGACGATGTTGACAGCCTTGATAATTCCTCGGCCCTCTCCAATGGCATCTGCAAAATCTGTGACCTCGCCTCGCTCCTCAGCGGGGCGGGGATATCCTCCTCGGCGTCCAGATAGAGTCTCCCTGACCGACTCGCCACTGTGACGTTCAGGAGGTCGTGGCCCTTCCATGCGGTCTCTCCTAGCGTCAGCGTGCCGTCCGTGATGGCCCCCGCGAAGCGGGCCGCCGAGTCCGTGGCGTTCGCGCCCGGTGCCGAGACTCATTCCGCAGCCCCGCCCAGGTTCGTGATGGTGGTTCGTGATGGTCTCCACCCCGCGGGCCGCGGCGGGGAAGACCGCGGCGGGGGGCACTGCCGGCGCGGCAACGACCGCCAGGAAGCTATTGGCGGTCCCGCTGCGGAGCCCGGTGGATCTCCTGATCCACTGCCGGGCCCCGCGGCGGCGAGGCCGCGCGGGGGGGGCCCGCGCTGCTCCTGGCCCTGGCCCCGCAGCCGCGGCGGGCTCAGCCGTGGCTGCCGCGGCCAAGGCTGCCGCGAGGGGGGTGGCGCGAGGCGCCCCGCCATCGACTGGGGCAGGAATCGGCGCGCGCCCGTCCTGACAGGCTCGGAGCTGGCGACGAAATCGAGGCAGACCACGATCCTGGCGTCCCTATCGATCCCTGGGAACTGGCCGCTGGCGAGGATGCCCGTCTACATGGTGCCCGGCTCCCGTCGGCCTGCTTCTTGGGCCCCTTGGGCGCCGTGGCTGGCCAGAGACTGTGCGATGTGCCAGGCCCAGTGTTGGGCTGCCCGCGCCGGTGCTGCCTCGAAGCCCTTGAGGCGTTGGGTCGTGCTGATTTGAGCCGCCGAGACTACGTCAATGTAGATGCGCAAACTAGAATCCATTCTCCATCGGCCCGTCTCTTTCGAAGGTTACGCCCAAAACTGAAGCCTCTGAAGCGTATCCGGCTCTGGGGCTGTGCGGGGCCCACCTGGCATCTATGCCGAAGCCCCTCTGGATCTCTGCCAGCTCCCTGCGGTAGACCTCCAGGGGGTGCGGGAAGAGGCGATGGCCTGGCGGAGCGATGCTTCTCAGGTGACGGAGCAGATGGATGAAGACGGCATCTGTTGGCGGACGAAGCGATGCTGCTTGCGCGTGCTTGGCCCTGGTCCCTGTCTTGAGGCCAAGCCCGATCACCAGCGCGCCCTCGTCCTGGTGGTAGCCTCCGCCCCCTTGGAAGGTCAAGTCGTCGGTCGTCAGGCTGCGCATTTCGGACGGCCGCAGGCCTATGTGGGCCTGCAGCGCCGCGCCTGGCGAGGGCGGCCCCTGCTGGCCATCTGCGCTGCGATCCACTTGCTCGGCCGCGACGTCATGGGCGCCGTGTGTCGGGCGGGCGCCACGATGCTCCTGCCGCGGATGGCAGCATGCGAACAGACCAGCTTGTCTTTCAAGCGGGGGAAGCGGAACTCGACGGCGCTCACCGTCGCGATGAATTCCGCCTTCCCCAGCTCGTCTCGTAAGCTATGTTTGAACTCGATCAGCGTGTCGCCCCACTCGTCAGGCGTCCACGGATTCGCGTGATGCAGCTGGCACCACGACGCCAGCCGAGCGGCGGCACTCTCGTAGTGAGCCAACGTCTTGGCGGTGACCCTGCCCTCCAGGTGTGGGTCCGTGCCGGCCGCTGACGGCCTCTGAAAGGTGACGATTGGCCCCCCCGGCGCGGTTCCAAAATGGTCGTGGCCGTGGGAGCCCCAGGCTCGGTGTAGATTGCTCCACATGGTCTCGAACGTGAGAGCTTGTCGGCGGGCTGCCTCTCCGTGCCAACCCACGGTAGATGCTGCCTGATGTCGGTGACGGCCATGAGCGCCCCACGGCGTCTCAGCAGGTGGTTGAGGTCGACCGTGGAGGACCTTCCCTTCGCAAAGACCCACGCCGTCACCATGTTGCCCTCTGGATTCACCAGCTTGGTCCGATGAGCCGTAGCGGCCCCCGACAGCTTCTCCAGCGGGGCCGATCGCCGCCCGAGCTTCGCCCAGGGCGATGTTGTCGGCATGCCTCCAGCGCCCCGCCAGCAAGTCGGTCCACGTGGTGTCGGGGTCCAGCGCGTCCCCCGGCACGGACGAGACAGGCGCGAACGGCTTCAGCGTCGCGGCCTCGCCGCGCTTCGCAACCTTCTCGATGGTGCCGGGCTGGCGGACAAGAGCCCTGCAAGGCCGCGAGCCAGCCTCCCACGTGCTCTCCTGGGCCCAGGGGCCTAGGAGAGCGCCTGCTGCCCCGTGGCCGCCGAAGTCGTGGTCGTTGCCCCCCTCGGCGTCGGTGGCGAGGGTGGCCGGGGAGAAGGGCGTGCCTGGGTCCGAGTACAAGCCCATCACGCTCCTCTTCATGGCTACGACTTCCCTGCGAGCCGAGGCCCACCAGCGGCGGGAGCAAGGGCCCTCGGCGTTCATGAAGGAGAACAGCGCCTGCGGCGCCGACGGCCAGTGGCGAGCCAGCAGCGCGGCCCAGATCCAGACGCCCACGACGGACCTCAGCGCCTCCGCGCCCACCGTCTCGCGACGCGCCAGGTGCTCGAAAGCTCGGAACAGGTCGACGGCGCGTCTCACGGGCGCTCGTAGTCGGGCAGGTCGTGCTGCGAGCACGTAGCCGATGATTTTTTTGACCTCTCCTTGGCGGCGTCGGTCCTTGGCCGGGATGCCTATCTGCTCCAGGCTGTCGGCGGACTTCTGTAGGGCTATGTCGCGCTCGGGTCGGCACTCCGCGGGGCCCAAGTTGGACAAGAAAAAGGCATCGTCGATGTGATGGTCGACTACCAGGTCGGGCTCCTTCAAGATCGCGTTGCGACCTCGAGCCGAGGCCTCGCTCATGGATCCCGTGGACCTCCTGCAATAGTCGCCGACTCGACGCGCAGCCGCCTCCGCTCGCAAGTGTCCAGTGGGCCCAAAACCCTCGTTCAGCGTGAGCTTGAAGTTCTGGGCCAGCAGGCGGGCGATGGCCTGGCAGAGCCTGTCTGGGTACGTGGCCCGGCGGGCCGAGACGCATGTTCCGAACTGCTTCCCGGCGCTCGCTTCGTGGCGGTGGTCTCCTCGACTGCGGAGGCCGTCGAACTCCTCCAACTGACGAGGATTCCTGGCGAGACACGTTGGCTTCCGAGTCGGAGCGCCGAAGGTGCACTGGTCCAAGACCGCGCGGGTGGCCGCCGTGCGCTCCTCCAGGGCGCGCTCCAGCTCCGTGGCCCAAGCCGAAGGGAACGGCCCCCCCCCCTGGGTCCTCGGGGCGCCCCATCAACCGGGGCCCTCCCCTCGGGGCCACGGCCTCGCAGAAGGCGAACAAGTTCAGCGTGGCCGCGTTCCTCTCGTCGAGGCGCTGCTTCTCGTTGGCCGTCAGCGCGTGTGCGGGTGCGACCGCAGACCTCGCCGCCTCCTCAGCGGGCGCGGTCCGCGACCGCCCAGCATGCCTACGAAGCGGGCGCGGCTCTACGCGGCACAGGGTGCCCCCCCCCCCCCCGCGACGGCATCTGCGAGCTCCTCCGCGATGAGACCCATCGGCAGGTCGAAGGTCTCCCTCGTCGTGGGGCCCCGCCGAGAGTCGACGCCCAGGTCGCAGGAGAGCACCGGGATCTCCATGGCCTCCTCGCAACCTCCTGCAAGTACCCCTCGAGGTGCCCCTCCCGCCTTGGGCCCGAGAACAATTGCGTCGCCGCGAACGCTAGGCGGGGTGGGGCGCGAGCGGCACGAACAGCCTCGCGCCGCTCTGACGCGCCCATCCCTCCCTTCGGCTCTTCTGTTCCTCGGCGTCCAGCTTGAAGGTCGGTCTGGGCGTCGTCCTCGCCCCCGGCGCACAGCTTGCGCTCCTCCAGCGAGTCGAAAACCTCCGAGCGCCCGGTGTCTAGATGGTAGCGCAGCGCCATGCCTATCACTCTCATATTCATGTTCATCAGCGCGTGCACCAAATGAGAGTTCTCCATCGCGAGGCGTGTCCAGAGCGGGTGGCACCAGCCCCCGCGGCCAACGGCCAGCTGCAGGGCGGGGCTCAGCAAGTCCCAGACGTCGGGCGCGATC
>CAUYUJ010015834.1:20000-122500 GCA_963575745.1 Prorocentrum cordatum
CACTCTCCCCACTTTCCCCAGGGTGCGAACCACTGTTCCACTGTCCCCACTGTCCCACTGTCCCCGCCGCTGTCCCACTGCTCCCACCACTGTCCCCGCTGTACCTCTGTCGCATTGTCCCACCACCGTCCTCGCCACCGCCTTCACCACTGTCCCACTCACCACTCTCGCCACTGTCCCTACCGTATCCCCACCGTCCCCACACCACCGTCCCTCCCCACCACTGTCCCACAGTCCCCACCAGTGCCCCCCCAAGTGTCTCACTGTCCCCACTCTCCCAGCCATTGTCCCACTGTCCCCACTGTCCCCGCCGCTGTCCCACTGTCCCCACTGTCCCCGCCGCTGTCCCACTGTGCTGTCCCACTGTCCCCACTGTCCCCACCACTGTCCCACTGTCCCCACTGTCCCCACCACTGTTCCACCACTGTCGCACGGCCCCCACTGTCCCCACCACTGTTCCCACCACGGTCCCACTCTCCCCACTTTCCCCAGGGTCCCAACCACTGTCCCACTGTTCCACTGTCCCCACTGTCCCACTGTCCCCGCCGCTGTCCCACTGAGCTGTCCCACTGTTCCCACCAGTGTCCCCACTGTCCCCACCACTGTCCCCACTGTACCTCTGTCCCATTGTCCCACCACCGTCATCGCCACCTCCCTCACCACTGTCCCCACTACCACTGTCCCCACCACTGTCCCACTGTCCCCACCACATCCCCACTGTCCCCACAACGCCGTCCCCAGCAGTGTCCCACTGTCCCCGCCGCTGTCCCACTGTCCCCAACTGTTCCCGCCTTTGTTCCCGCTGTCCCCACTAGTGCCCCCACCAGTGTCTCATTGTCCCCACTCTCCCCACCACTGTCCCGCCACAGTCCCACTCTCCCACTTTCCCCACGGTCCCCACCACTGTCCCACTGTCCCCACTGTTCCCGCCGCTGCCCCACTGTCCCCACTGACCCCGCCGCTGTCCCACTGTGCTGTGCCACTGTCCCCGCCCACTGTCCCACTGTCCGTACTGTCCGCACCACCACTCTCCCCACTGTACTACTGTCCCACCACTGTCCTCACCACCGCCTTCACCACTGTCCCCACCACTACCGTCCCCACCACTGTCCCACTGTCCCCACCACTGTCCCGCTGTCCCCTCACCACTGTCAACCCCACCACCACCGTTCCCACCACTGTTTCAGTACCCCCACCACTGTCCAACTGTCCCCAAGAGCAGACATTGTTTTTCGGCGGGCGGGCGGGGCTCGAACTGGTAGTGTGACCCCCCCTCGGTTTTCTGGAGGGGCGGGGGGTTCTAACCGGTAGTGAGCACCCCGGTTTTCGAGGGTAGGGGTCGAACCCGTAGTGACCCCCCCTGTTCATGATGGACTGGGGGGGGAGGGGTTCGAACCGGTAGTGACCCCCCCTCGGTTTTTCGCGGGTTGGGAACTTCCAGTGACCCCCCCCCGATTTTCCGCCAGCAGCGGTAGAACGCGCTTTTTCGTGTGTATATCCGCCGGCTCCTTGTGGGGCCACCAGGCTGTAGGCCCGTGATTCGCAGTTTCCTGTGCCAGTCGTAGGTTGTAGTTTCCAGTGTTACAGTTCTGCTTCTTGCTGGTTACTGTAACTAGTTGACTTATTGCTGGTTACTGTAACTAGTTGATTGACCGCGCGAGGGGGGGGAGGCCCAAACCGGCTTTTTAGCGTCCCCTGGGCGCGTTGTCTGAATTGCTGGGGGGGCTCGAAATCGCCACCCCTCACGCAGATCCGCGGGGTCAGGGTCCAAAAACACACGGGATTTGCCACATTTCTGAACTTCGGTGCCACCCCTCACGCAGATCCGCGGGGTCAGGGTCCAAAAACACATGGGATTTGCCACATTTCTGAAATTCGGTGCCACCCCTCACGCAGATCCGCGCGGTCAGGGTCCAAAAACACAAGGGATTTGCCACATTTCTGAAATTCGGTGCCACCCCTCACGCAGATCTGCGGGGTCCGGGTCCAAAAACACATGGGATTTGCCACATTTCTGAAATTCGGTGCCACCCCTCACGCAGAACCGCGGGGTCAGCGTCCAAAAACACATGGGATTTGCCACATTTCTGAAATTCGGTGCCACCCCTCACGCAGATCAGCGGGGTCAGGGTCCAAAAACACAGGGGATTTGCCACATTTCTGAAATTCGGTGCCACCCCTCACGCAGATCCGTGGGGTCAGGGTCCAAAAACACAGGGGATTTGCCACATTTCTGAAATTCGGTGCCACCCTTCACGCACATCCATCGCAAGGCGTGGTAACCCAAACTGCGAGAACTCCCTCGGCCCTTTAATTGCAAGGTGTGGTAACCAAGCCCGTAAACCATACACGTCTTACCAATCGCCAGGTGTGGTAACCCCTCTTGTGATCAGTTGGTTTTGCTGATTGCGGATCGGCTTCGCATGAAGTTTCGATACTGCTTCACGACAGCGCCAAGGCCTCATGACTTAGCTCTTCCATGGCCCATTCTCCGAGAGAGGGGGCCGGCGGCAGGGGGCGAAGCCCTTACGGATATATACACACACGAGAAGGAAGTCATTGTCTCCCTCCACACAAGCATGGTGTGGACTTCTATGTTCCCCCAGTTTGCAGCTCCTCAGCAATCGCGGCCGGGTCGCCCAACGCGCTCAAAAGATTATCTGTGGGTCTCTCTGGCCAAAGTGGGAGGAGGGATGAGTGAGGGACGAGGGACTATGGATGAGTGATGGGGGGGAGAAGGGAATGAGGGAGAGTGATGGAGGAGGGAGTGGGGGGAGGGATGAGGGAAGGAGGACAGTGGAGGAGGGGAGGGGAGGAGGGGCAAGCTAGGTGCGCTCGCGTCATATCTGACATCCTACCCCTCCCTTCCATCCCTTACCATGGCGCAGATCCCCTCTCTACTCGCACAGTCGGATGTCGAGCAGGGCAATGATCCCGAAAGGGTACGCGATGCATTGTAGAGCACGGCATGGCATGGCGTAGAAGAGCACCGCAAAACGTAGTATCAACCTAGCATTGCATTGCATGCCGTGGCATGGCACGGGAAATGACGCCAGCGCTGCAGCGGGAGCACGAGTCGAAACGAGCGGAAACGCGGAAATGAGGCCAGCGCTGCAGCGGGAACACGATTCGGAACGAGCGGAAGCACGCCAGAATCGGCCCAGGAGGCTTCCCGGGCGCCAGAAGCAGAAATTCAGCAAGCTCGATTTTCCAGCGCCAGCCGGAACCGGCTCCGGACCCGGCCCGGGCGCCGGCCCGGGCGCCGGCTCGGGCGTCTGGCCCGGGCGCCGGCTCGGGCGCCAGCCCGGGCGTCGGAATCGGGCCGGGAGGCCCCCCGGGCGCCGGAAGCAGAAATTCAGCATTTTCAAAAGAAAATGTGTATTGGAATTGCCTTTTTTCGGCGCCGCCTCGGAACTCGATTTTCCGGCGCCGGCCGGAACCGGCTCCGGACCCGGCCCGGGCAGCGGCCCGGGCGCCGGCTCGGGCGTCCGGCGCGGGCGCCGGCTCGGGCGCCGGGCTGGGCGTCGGAATCGGCTCGGGAGGCCTCCCGGGCGCCGGAAGCAGAAATGGCGCATTTTCAAAAAGAAAATATGTATATGGCCTTTTTTCGGCGCCGCCTCGGAACTCCATGCACCGGGGGCGGCCGGAACCGGCTCCAGACCCGGCGGCCCGAGCGCCGGCCCGGGCGCCGGCTCGGGCGTGCAGCCCAGGCGCCGGCGGAAATGATGCCAGCGCTGCAGCGGGAGCACGATTCGGAACGAGCGGGGCCCGAAAATGAGGCCGGCGCCTCAGCGAGAGCAGCATTTTGGAAAAAAATGCAAGCGAAAACCTAACTTCGGGGTAAACTGTGTGTAAAAAACAGTACGCGGGGGGGGGCGAACACTCCCAACAGGGGAAGAGGGAGAGTAGTATTCATATTGAGGAATTGTGGAAAATGATGATGAGGAGGAGGAGGAGGCTTCAGGGCCGGGAGAGGGAGGGTGGAGGATCGACGCAGATCCGATCCTGCTCTCGCTACTCTGTCCCCCCCCTCAAGCCTCGGCCCTCCTCCTCCTCCTCGATCCCGACTCCTCGCTCCTGATCCTCCTGCTCCGATCCTCGCTCATCGCTCCTTCTCCTTCTCCTCCTCCTCCACCATCCTCGGTCCTCCTCCATCCTCGATCGATCGTCGATCCCTATCAAGAACTTAGAAGAACAAATATGCACACAAAAAATATAAACGTTCGGAGGCCCGCGCGGATAGCCTGGAGCTGCGCTGAACTTCCGCCCCCTGGCGCACGGAGCGGCGCCGGGGGCAGCGCCAGGGGCGGCGCCAGAGGCGGCGCCAGGGGGCGGCGCCAGAAGCGCCGCCGGGGGGGCAGAGCAGACCCAACAACAAGTGCGCGGAGCTCTGAGAGCCGATGCTTGTGCATCAACTTATTCTTCGAGGGTCCAGGATCGCCTCCCCATGTCTCTCTCGAGCCACTCCCCCAGGACCAGCTTTTTGTTCCGGAGTCGATGTTCTGCGGTCCCGAGGCCCTGCGAGGCCCCCAGACAGCCGTCCTCGAGAATCCTCCTCTTCCGGGAGCCTCGATCCTCCTCCTCGTCGATCCTCCATCCTCGACTCTCCTCCTCGATCCTCCATATTGCTCGTCGACCCTCCTCGATCCTCGATCCCCACCTATGATCGAGGATAGTAGGACGCGAACGATGTCATGATGCAATTGGCTCTGAATACGTCCCAGAGCCAATTGGCTCTGAATGATGCAGTTGGCTCGCGGTCCTCGTCTCTGGAGTCTGTGCGGGACAGCAGGAAATCCCGGGGACCCACGAAAACCTTGATTCGTATCCCTATCATGACTCATTGCACCTTGATCCTGGTCCTCCTAGACCTCCTCCTCCATCCTGCTCCTCACTCCTCGCTCCTCGCTCTTCCTCGATCCTCATCGAACCGCATCCTTCTCCGCCTCCTCCTTCTCGTCCTCCTCCTCCTCCTCCTCGTCCTCCTCCATCCTCCTCCTCCATCCTCTTCCTCCTCCTCGTCCTCCTACTAGCTTGTCCCTCCTCCTCCTCCACTTCCTTCTTCCTCGCTCCTCGCTCCTTCTCCACCTCGTCCTCCATGGGGATATCAAAGGGTACGGATAACGCTACTTCCCGGACCTCTCCGAGGGTGCGTTCTGACCAGGATTCCGAGGCGAATCCAGCGGTGGCGACAAGGGCCGCCCAGGAGACCCAAAAATGGGAAAGCCAGGAGAGGGTAGAGGTATGGGTACCTGTTTCTCCTCCTCCTCCTATTCCTCCTCCTCCTCAGCAGTGGCAAAAAATCGTTGGTGGAGTGTTCGGTGTAGATGGTTTTGGTGGGGAGTACGCTCTAGATCGGAGACTTAGGAGGTGTGGATGGGCCGTGGTGCATTTGAGTGACGACCCCTTGGATGTACGAAGGAAACTTTGTGATACCCTTCCTACCGTGGGTCTCGATATCCAGAGCTTTCCCCGTGCTGAATGTTATGCTAAAGGTAACCGTGTAAGTATACGATTGGTAATGCGTGCGCTTCTGTTGATGATTCAAACGACCGGGTACTAGAGTAGACTCGTTCACGATATTCGACCGATGGCAGCAAGTATGGGATCATCTTCGAGGCAGACCTGGAGTAGTAGATTGCAATTGGGTCAAAAGCAACCCCACGCGGCCGCAAATAGGTGACCACGGTCTCACTCCCCACGGGCTCGTGGCTAACAGTGTGGCGCAAGTGTTTGCTGGGGCGGCTGCCGAATGGGGGGCTCTAGATCCTGATCTAGTTAAACAAGTGGAGCGTTTGGGTATGTGTGTTGCCTTCTCGCGCTCAATCGGCTCCTACCTGTCAATCGTCATGTGTCGTTGACGTGCAGTCGCGTGTGCGCGTGCGTGTGTGTGAAGATAGGCTGGGCCGTGAAAAACATAGAGAGAAGGGTCGTACGTGTAGTAGTGCAATGAGTCGAATACGGCTTGTTGGATCGTGGAGTCTCGATGTCATGCACCGTGTGTCTCAAGAGTTTTCCTGTTTTAAAAGAGCGCTTGGACAAGTGCTGGCCACCAGAGGCCTGCGGGGGCCCTGCTGTCGTTGCTCCCGCGGATGCTGGAAGCAAAGCGTGGCGCCCTGCGAGGTCCCAGGGCGATCAACCCAGCATCCCTTTATGCGATCCCTCCCATGACCTGGTGGTCTACAGAGTGGTGTTGTTTTGCACTCATCATGGCAAATTCTGTGTAAGTAAGGCCGTGCTGCTTAGTGACAAGTGACCGCCGCAGGCAAGCAAGACGGGCAAGCAGAACTTGAGCAGAATTTGGAGGGACTTTTCACCGAAGCATGGTGTGAAGTTCCCATGAGTGTTGATGGGGTCTAAGCTTGCCCTCAGAAATCCCACCAAGGAGGAATCTGAGGAATCATCCTTCTCCTCCTCCTCATCTTCCTCCTCCTCTTCCTCCCGCCCCTCCTCCTCCTCCGTCCTCGCCCCTCGCTCATCGATCCTCCTCGATCCTCGCTCGATCCTCGACCCCACCCGAGGAATCCAGCACTCAGGATGAAGCCCCGCGGGCCGCGGCATGACCACTGCGGGGCCGCCTCGACGTCCTCCACCGATACGGGCTCTGCGGCAGCACCGGGCGCGTAGCGCCCCTTGGCGCCGCGGGGCGGCGGCGAGCCGCACCTCTCTGCGGGGAAGGCAGACGGGCTTCCTCCTCCATCACTTTTTCTCCCTCTCGCTTCCCGTTCCTCCTTTCTCCTCCTCCCGCCTCCCTCCTCCCTCCTCCTCCCTCTCGTTCCTCGTTTCTCGTTTCTCCTCCTCCCGCTTCCGCTCCTCCCTCCCCCTCCTCCTCCCTCCCCTACCCTCTTCCTCTCCCCTTCCGCTCGTTCCCTTCCCCCCATCGCTCCGTTCCTCCTCCCTCCTCCTCCCTCCTTGCCCCTCCCTCCTCTCTCCTCCTCCTCTCCTCCTCCTCCCTCCTCCTCCTCCTACCTCCTCCTCCTCCTCCTCCTCCCTCCTCCTCCTCCTCCGTCCTCCTCCTCCTCCTCCTCCTCACTCCTCCTCCTCCTCCTCCTCCTTCCTCCTCCTCCTCCTCCTCCTCCTCCCCTCCTCCTCCTCCTCCTCCTCCTCCTCCTCCTCCTCCGTCCTCCTCCTCCTCCTCCTCTCCTCCTCCTCCTCCTCCTCCTCCTCCTCCTCCTCCCCCGCTCCTCCCCCGCCGTCCGTCGCTTCCGTCCTCGTTTCCCGCGGGGGCGCGATCCCTACCCCACGCGTCCCCGCGCCGACACTCCGCGCTCGCGCCGCCCTCACCGCGCCCTCCTCTTCCTCCCTCCTCCTCCACTCATCCTCCTTCTCCTCCTCCTCCTCCTCCTCCTCCTCCTCCTCCTCCTCCTCCCTCCTCCTCCTCCTGCTTGTCCTCATCCTCCTCCGCCTCCTCCTCCCTGCTCGCCCCTCTCCCCCCCCTTCCTCACCTCCTCATCTTCTGTATCCTCCCCCCCTCCTCCTCCTCCGCATCTCCTCCCCCTCGCCCCTCTTCCCCCCTCCTCCTGCTTCATCTTGTGCTTTCCCGCCTCATCCTCCTCCTCCTCTCCGCCCTTTCCTCCTCCTCCTCCTCCTCCCTCCTCCTCCTCCCCCTCCATCCTCCTCCGCCCCCTTCTTCTCTGGCAAGGCGGCGGAAGGCACATTAAATGACCTCAAGACTCCTCATGTCCTCTCTCATTCCCTCCTCTCATCTCCTCCTCTCTCCCCTCCTCCCGGCGTCCCTGCTGGGGCGGAGCGGGGGGGGATCTCGACGAGGCGGCGGGAGCAGAATGACCCCGATATTCCTCCCCTCCCCCAATTATTCGCAGTTTTCGTCCACTGGGGGCCATCGCCGGGCTACGGGGCCATCGAGAAACGCCCTGTGATGAAACGCTGGCCCAAGGGAGCAGATTGGGCCTTCGAGGGGGCCACGCTCTGAAAATCATCATGGCTTCGGATCTCTGGGCTTCCCCTCCCCGCCCCTCCCTCCCCTCCCCCTCCCCTACCCTCCTCCCCCTCCTCCTCCTCCTCCCTCCTCCTCCCTCCTCCTCCCCTTCCTCCTCCCCCTCCCACCTCCTCCTCTCCTCCTCCCACCTCCTCCTCCTCCTCCTCCTCCTCCTCCTCCTCCTCCTCCCCTCTCCTCCTCCGGGGCCTTGTCCACGCGCGTTCCCTGCGCGGCGCAGAGAAGGCGCGCGTGACGGGCTCTTGTGCCCGGCTTCCGGATCAATTATGTTAATGGAAGATTCAAGCAACATTTTCTGAAGGGGCCCAGGGACACCACAACAAAAACACACCCATCCGCCGACCCTGTCGGGGTGTGCGAGGGGCTTGGCTGTTCGAGTCGTCGTCTCCGTCGGTCGTCGCCTCCGTCGTCCCCTTTCCCTGCAGCTTCCTTCTCAAGCTCGTGAGCGAGAGAAAAATCTAGCAGTGTCGTAATCGAGTCGAAGGGAAGCCCCTTCCCTTCGATCCCTTCCCCAGGGGGGGGGGTCCGGGGGGGTCCCGGGGGGGGTCCCGGGCCGGGGGGTGTCCCGGGGGGGGTGGGGGGGCAGATTCGTTTTCCCTCGGGCGGCCTAGAAACCTCGAAAACACTCCAAATGAGGTCCGAATGCCCAAGATGGCCCCCGAGACGGCCCAAGAGGGCCCCGAGTCGCCCAAAGATCGGCCGAAAACGCCCAAGATAGCCCCAAGACCGTCCAAAAAGCCTCCAAGACGTCCCAGGCCCCCTCCAAGAGACCCCCAGGAAGCTCCAAGAGGCCCCCACGAGGCTTCCAAGCGGCCCCTCAGAGCTTCCCAAGAGGCCCACAAACTACCCCCAAGAGGCCCCCAAGAGCGCTCGTCGTCGTCGTCGTCGTCGTCGTCGTCGTCGTCGTCGTCGTCGTCGTCGTCGTCGTCGTCGTCGTCGCCAGTCAGGGTCGGCGGCACCGGCCGTAAGGCCTTCGCAAAAATACACAAAGAACAGGATTCCCTTTTTTATTTTCTTCGTCTTCCCCCCACCTCCCATGTTTTCCCATCTGTTCTAGGAGATCGGCAATTAATTGTGTCTGTGTGTATTTTCCCCTCCTGATTTCCTTCCCCTGGAGGCACGAGTCGTGCGAGCCAAAATTGGCCGATCGACGTCGTCTCGGGGCCCGGGCGTTGGGTACACAAAATAATTCTGGCCCTGGGAAGAGGGGGGAAACGCGACCCAGACAGCGGGCGAACGAGTTTTTCGGCGCAGGGTGGGCCCGTATATTACTTATTTATTTATTTATTTATATATATAAATATACATACATGTACAATCTATATATTTATATATATGACATGTTTTTGAGACAATTGATTTGTCCTGAGCCGTTTGTTCGGAGATCCTAGAAATCGAAACAAGCCCGCAAATGGTGAACGACTGTTTGCATGATTTTTGTTCGAAGCGCCGGCTGTCCCGGGAGAGCCCGCGTCATGAACAATGTGGGACCCCCTCCTCCCCTCCACCTCACCTCCTCCTCACCCCTAGACCTCCAGCGTCGTGGCCTTGTACTCGACGTGGGACCGCGGAACGCTCGACCCGTGCACCGAGTTGGTTTTTTGGGACATTTGTCCTCCAATGGTTGCGTGTCCGAACGCGGCCCCAAAAGATGGAAATCGAAAGCAAAACCTTGGCGAAGGGCCGAAGCACATGCAAATGCGAATAACGCAAACGTGAAAACATCTTCGGTGGAATCCCCAACGAACTCACACAGCGCGGGCGTCAAATTCGCCGCTTGGGCTTGCTGCGCCGCCGCAGCGACGCGGGCCACCAATTAGTTCGCCACCTCCCCCTCCTCCTCCTCCCCCTCCTCCTTCTCCTCCTCCTCATCCTCCCTCCTCCTCCTCCTCCTCCTTCCTCTCACCCTCGCCCCTCTCCCCTCCGCCTCCTCCTCCTCCTCCTCCTCCTCCTCCGCCTCCTCTTTCTCCTCCTCCTCCTCCTCATCATTCTACTATTGCGCGCGTTTGACATTTCTCCGCCATCCGGGCGCTATCATCGCCCACCGTCGACGATGCGAGTTGTTTGAGTTCCCCTTGGTTCACTTCCCCTTGTCCTCCCTCCCCTTACCTCCGTTCCTTGTCATCCACCTTCCTTCCCTCCTCCTCCGCCTCCTCCTCCTCCTCCTCCTCCTCCCCCATCCTCCTCCTCCTCGTCCTCCATCCGGTGTTCCCCCTTGGCCTCCTCTGCACGTGCATGCAAGCGGCGGAAGGCGCTACTGGTAAAGGCCGCGGGTTGCGCGAGAGAGAGGCGCGAAGCAGCCAGCCCAGGCACCAACCACCCGCCTGGCATCAGCGGGAGTTTCCCCCAACTGCCTATTTGGTATTGTGGGGAATCAAAACAGATGGCGAAATGGCAAAGCAACCATAGCACGCGCGACGAATGGAATCGAAGCACGCATGCACCTCACCACTGCTTTGGGCAACGCCCATCAATGCAGCAAGTTTCGCGTTCCCTGGCGACGCAGACATCAACGCGTGGCTCTCGCGTGCCAGTGGGGGCGGGGGGGAATCCGAGATCAACTGGAACGCTTGCGCAGCTGAAACAATGATCACCGAGGAGTAGCAGGAGGAGGAGGAGGAGGAGGAGGAGGAGGAGGAGGAGGAGGAGGAGGAGGGGGAAGAGAAGGGAGGAAGGAGGAGGGAGGAGGGAGGAAGGAAGTGGGAACACGTCCACGAGCGTTTGGGCCGAGGCCCTCTCGCAACGCGGGCACCCTTCGGCGCGGCGGATTTTTCTCTTAAACTAAGGCAAGCACGTGGCCGCACGATCTACCCAAAGTAAGCGGCTCAAGAAACAACTCGAGAAACTAAGTGAGCGAACACGCATCGCGAGTAATTCCTGACCGCGGCGCGTACGGTCTAATTACGTTCGCGCAGGAAGACGGCACGAACTGCCAAGCTAACGCCGAATTGACTCAACGCATATCCTTATCGGGGTCATCCGTCTGGTCTGGAACTGGTAATTTGCCAACGGTGCGGTCCAGAGACAGGAGGGAGATAAGAGGGACGCGGGGCACTCTCTTCAAAACGGGGACTCGATACCACAGGATGGTTGGAAACGAATCCTCGGAGATCTGGAAACTTCGATCTCACGATGCGTTCAGGAGCACGCGGCCCCCCCAGGGCGCCACAGCCCCGCCGTGCCGCCGCCGCTGGGCGTGGCCGGCGTGCCCGGCTCGCCGATGTGCGAGCCGCTCACCTGGCGCTGCGGGGGAGCCGGCCCCGCTGGCCGCGGCCCGCCGCCGGCTGCCCCCTCTCGAGTGGCGAACATATCCGTATCCGCGCCCTCGCGGTCTGGATTCTAGGGCGAGATCCCGCGGATACGCTGTCACACGGATACGCTCCGCATGGGGCTTCCGCGAAAGAACGCTCCGCATCCGCGGGGCGCGGCCCAGGGGCCCGGTCCGCGAGGCCACGGGTACGGGTATGTTTTCCGTCTACGAGCCCTCTCTCCGAGGTCCTGGCGCCACCATTGTTTCACGAGGGGCGATTTTGCCTTGATTCGGGCCTGGTGACCCTCACGGATCTACGGCTCGAAAACTGCAGCAGAAAGAGAAGGTCTAGGGCTCTAGTCGTGATTTGTAGGGATATTGGATTTGTTTCGCAACGTCAGATCTCAAGGACCCTCCACCCAGACCACCATCGGACCCCCCCCCACACCCAGACTCCCACCCAGGCTTCCCCCCCCCACCCAGACCTCCACCCAGACCACCCAGACATCCTCCCCACTGGTTCCCCCCCCCCCACCCCACACCCAGATCTCCACCCAAACCCCTCCCTCGTCACCCAGACCACCAAAACCTCCACCAAGACCTCCACCCACACCACCCTCCACCAAGACCATCACCGAGACCACCACCAGACCCCTCCCCCCACCCTGACTTCCACCCATGCCCACCCCCACCAAGACCTCCACCCAGACCACCCAAGACCTCCCCCCACTGGCCGCCCCCTCCCCCACCCAAACCTCCAACGGAAGGATCAGTTCGCAAGTTTTCGTGGGCTGCTGCAAGACTTCTCGCCTCGGGATGCCTGCCAGCAGCTGCGCCTCGCCGAGAGCGTCCCGGCGCTGGGCCTGGATAGTCCCGAGCGGCCGCCCGAGGCCCAGATGGCCCGTAAGACAAACCTCCGACGCGCGGACAGCATCATGACCGAAACTTCTCACAAATTTCGGCCTCTGGGGGAGCTCCCTATGGGGCCGCGAAGCGAATGCGGGGTGTGCCGAACAGGGGCGGCGGTGCCATGCAAACCCTCCCACTGGGGCCTTCGGTGGAAAGCAAAAGAAGAACGAAGAGAAAAAAAACAAAAAAAAAAAGAAAATGAAAAATAATAATAAAAATAAAGTAGAAAAAAAAAAAGGATCAGAAAGAATAAATATAAAATAAATGTAAAAAGAAAAAAAAGAGGGCAGAAAAAACAAAGCAAAAGATAGCAAAAGAAGCAATACAAAAGAACAAAGACAGGAAAAAGAAAAATACAGTAGAAGAGGAAAACGAACATGCAGGAGACAAAGAAAGGAATAAATAGAAACAAAAGCAAAAAAATAGAACATACGAAAATAAAGATAATAACAACAGCTCCCTATCGGGCCACGAAACGTGTACGTGGTTTGCCGAAATTGGGCAGCGGTTCCTTGCGAACCCTCCCACTGGGGCCTCCCACTCTCTCCAGGCCCCATATTCTTCCTGCCATCGACCCCACCAGCTCTCCCCCCCGAGACCTCTGGAGGACCCCAAATCGTCTACGCCCGACAACCCGTAGTGGGTACAAACGCAGAGGGGTGTCGGCGTCTCTGTCGCCCCTCGCCGCATACGCTGCGCCCCTTGGCAAACACACCTTTTCCCTGAACAGCGCGCCCAAAGGTTCCATACACCTAGAAAGCCTCACCACAGCCCTCCTGGGCGTCCGTGGTTTAGGGCGTTTCCTCTTCCACCCCTCCTTCTTCCCCTTCGGGGAGGGGTTTACCCCTCCCCCTACCCCCTCCCCACTGACCTGGACAGGAGGGGCGGGGAGCGGTCAGAGCGTCCAAAACGGCCTCGGCGAGGAAGCCAAAATCATTGATTTTACTATGGTTTTGGCTCCATTTTGGCCTTCTGAGGGGGCAGCGCTAATTAAAGCTCCCCTCTTCTTTGATCGATTTCTTCCACGATGGCCGCAAGAAGCCCCCAGGATGCCCCAAGAGGCCGCAGGATGGCCCCAAGATGGCCCCAAGAGGCCCCCCAAGAGGCCCCCAGGAGGCCCCCAAGAGACCCCCAAGAGGCCCCAAGAGACCCCCCAGAGGCACCCAAGGTTCTCCAGAGGGCATTTTTACTATGGTTTGGGCCCAATTTTGTGGCCCAATTTTGGCCTGCTGAGGGGCACGAAGCGAATGCGGGTTGTGCCGAACGGTCTGGGTGCCATGCAACCTCCCACTGGGCCTTCGGTGGAGCTCCCTATCGGGCCACGAAACGTGTACGTGGTTTGCCGAAATTGGGCAGCGGTTCCTTGCGAACCCTCCCACTGGGGCCTCCCACTCTCTCCAGGCCCCATATTCTTCCTGCCATCGACCCCACCAGCTCTCCCCCCCGAGACCTCTGGAGGACCCCAAATCGTCTACGCCCGACAACCCGTAGTGGGTACAAACTCAGACGGGGTGTCGGCGTCTCCGTCGCCCCTCCCCGCATACAGCTGCGCCCCATTGGCAAACACGCTTTCCCTGAACAGCGCGCCCAGACAGGTTCCATATACTTATAAATCCCACCAGCCCTCTGGGCGTCGGTGGTTTAGGGCGTTTCCTCTTCCACCCCTCCCTCTTCCCCTTCGGGGAGGGGTTTACCCCTCCCCCTACCCCCTCCCCACTGACCTGGACAGGAGGGGCGGGGAGCGGTCAGAGCGTCCAAAACGGCCTCGGCGAGGAAGCCAAAATCATTGATTTTACTATGGTTTTGGCTCCATTTTGGCCTTCTGAGGGGGCAGCGCTAATTAAAGCTCCCCTCTTCTTTGATCGATTTCCTCCACGATGGCCGCAAGAGGCCCCCAGGATGCCCCAAGGGGCCGCAGGATGGCCCCAAGATGGCCCCAAGAGGCCCCCCAAGAGGCCCCCAGGAGGCCCCCAAGAGACCCCCAAGAGGCCCCAAGAGACCCCCCAGAGGCACCCAAGGTGCTCCCAGAGGCATTTTTACTATGGTTTGGGCCCCATGTTGGCCTTCTGAGGGGGCAAAGATGGCCCCAAGAAGCGCCCAGGAGGCCCCCAAAGGCCCCAAGATGGCCCCAAGAGGCCCCAAGAGGCCCCCAGGAGGCCCCAAAGAAGATCCCGAACGGCCCACAGAGGCCCCCCCGAGGCACCCAAGACGCCGAAAAGCCCCTCAGGACGACCCTCTACTCGCCTGGGCGTCGTTTCCGGACGGGCTGGTGGGGATACGCGAAGCGTCTGGAATTACACCAATTTCTATCACAATACCACCCAGTCTAGCACGCCGCGTTTGGGGAATAAGGGAGCCATTTAATAAGGAATCCATGGTCGGGACGAAGGAGAGACACCACCTGAGGCCGTCATGTGAGCCACTTGGGCCGACATGTGACTCTTTTGCGCCCTGTTGGGGCGGCTTTGGGAGCCGCCTGGGCCGCCGTACCCCACCCAATCTAATCCACCCAGCCCAATCCATCAATAAATCACCCAATCGAATCCACCCAACCCAATCCATCAATTCATTTGTTTCTGCGCCTGCGGCGGGCCAATCCAATTCATCTTATCCAATCCATCTCTTCCAATAATACAACCCACCTTACAGGCTGGAGGTCCGTCAGGGGTGGGCATTTGATCTCAACCCCCCCGCCGCCCCCCCCCCCCCCCCCAGCCCCCTCATCGCCCGCAGTTCGGCGGGGTACAGGTGTGTGTGTGTGTAAATATAATTATATATATATATATATATATATATATATATCTAATATCCAGGTGCTTTGTAATTTTTCTCGTGGGGGGCTGCTTCTGCAACAAATCGCCGCGCGTCGACGCGACCTGGGCGCCGGCCGGTCAGCGCGCAGACTGGCGGGGGCCTGAGAGGCGAGATGGCCCCCGCCCAACACGCCCCAAAAGAGAGAGAGGGCCAAGGGAGGGAGGGAAAAGAGAGAAGAAGAGGCTTGATTATAGATTATAGCAACGGGAGACATCGCCCGAACAATACCCCTCACCTTCCCGTGCAAGCACACACACACACAGGTGCTGTTGCATTTTGCTCGCGGGCGCACTTTCTGCTGCGCGGCGCCGCGCGTCGACGCGACCTGGGCGCCAGCCGGTCAGCGCGCAAACTGGCGGGGGCCCGAGAGGCAAGAAGGCCCCCGCTCAAGACATCCCAAACCCGAAATGGGCGACCCAAGCATGGAGGCCCCCAGGGACGGGCGGGACAGGGCAACAAGAGAAAGCACGCACATTGAAAAACATTGGCGGGGCAGAAGGCCGGCGTCAGCCAGAAGCTAGAGTGGCGATCCAATCGCGCCCATTGGAAGGAAGCGACTGGACCATGGCCTTACACAGAGCTGGAGGGTAGGAGGCTGCGATGGCTGTCCATGTGACGCCTGATGGCGCCGCCCCCTCTATTGCGAAATGCTCGCGGCCTGTGCGACTACACAAACCAAGGCTGCCCTGGCATCTGCGATCGAATCTTCCAGCGTCTGCTTTAAAAAGGAATCAAGATTCGTGCGCTTCCGCCAGCTTCACCCAAGCCGACACTGGTAAACAACTCTGGAGTGTCCCCTAGATCGCTGCATGATACTCACAATCTCGGGCGCGCGCCAGATTCGCGAGTTGATCGGGTGTTCTAGAATGGGTTAACACGATTTCGGCACAACATTTGAAGCACGCGCAAAGCACATCTGAAAATGCGATTGCCTCGCCTGAGCCTGTCGCACTGGCGAGACGCGAGGCAGCGCTCGGGCAGCCCCCAGGGCTCTTCCACAGAGCGGATCGGACCATGCCGCCCGCGATCCGCGGCGCCTCCCCAGGCATCGCGCGGCGGGCCCATCACAGCTCCCAACGCTTCGCCTCGGCGCATCGCAGCTCCCAGCCGACTCAGCGCTCTATCGCTGGTCAGGTCCTCTGCTGGTCCGCGGGCGCGATCGAATGCGCGAGTTTTGCAGCCCTGCTGGGCCGCCGCTCGAGCGACCCCCGCGGTGCCCGAATACAGGTCGAGGACGTACCGACCCCTGAAATGGCCCGCCAGGCGAGCGTCACGCCGCGCGGCCTGCCCAGGAGCATGTCCTCGAGCACTGCTTCGCAGGCCTCGAGCAGCCCCCGCGCGGAGCTGACAGCTGTTCCCAGCGCGCTCCCAGCCTGGCATCCTTCTCGCACCGCTGGGCGCTCTTCACACTTGCCCACTGGCCGCGGCGCTGCGCCTCCGACACGGCGCGGTAGGGTCGCGCGATATCGATCGACGAGCCCGAGCGCCTCGTCTGATGCGGAGCGATGGTCTCGCCGATCTCGAGCTCGGCCAGCGCAGCTTTGAAATCCATCGGGCACTGCGGGTGCGCGAACGCCCAGACCGACTCCTCCCGCGGCCCATCGGCCAACGCTCTCAGGATCGGTCCTAGAAACTGCAGGCATGGGGAGTCCAGCACTATACTGACATCGCTGAGAACTGTCTTGCTCCGCTCCGCGTGCTGCGAAGGGAAAAGGAGCAGGTTCCAGAATGGGGAGATCCCCGCAGCTGGCGCAATGATACCACGGCGACCCATGCCCCACAACGGCCTCAAGCAAATGCTGAGGGATACAAGAGGAAACGCAGCCATCTGCAACGATCCCCGCTCCACCAGCCGCCAAGCTATGCCGGCGCGAGGGCCAGCGGTCACCTCCGCCGACTGCGACCCGGCGCCCGGCGCCGCCATCCCCTCAGGCAGCGAAGGGCCTGGGGGGGCAGGCGGCCACCAGCCCGCGAGAAATCCGGCGCCAGGCGCATCGAGCCAGCCAGGACCTGCTCGCCCTTGTTCGCACCCCAGCGACCGCCCGCGAAGTGGACGAAGCCGCCGACCTCGGCAAGGCGGCGCTCCAGCACCTTCGGAGTCACCGAGCTCTGCTCGAGGAAGGCGCTCGCTCCCAGCGCGGGGGTCGCGAGGGCGAGGCCCAGGAATTTGCATCGCCTCTGGTGGCCCGCGCGCCTCAGCACTGCCCGCCGCGCGGCGCCGGGCCCGGGCCCCGCCTCGTCGTCGGTGCCGCTGCTCGCGCCGACGTCGGCCAGCGCCGGCGCACGGCTCAGCTGCTCGTCGGTCTCGGGGAGGCCGAGCTCCTGGCGACTGCAGCCCAGGCGATCGCGCAAGGCCAGCTGGACGTCCTGCGGGCGGAGCGTCGCCCTCCGCTGGCTGGCCAGAGACGCGTGACCTCGTCGGCCTCCGGTCGGCCGAGGCTCCGCTGGCGGCGAGCTCGCCTGCCGCCCCCTGGCCGCCACGGCTGCAACAGCCCGTGGGCTCGGGAGAAATACGAGGAGAACATGGTAGATCTTGGGCCGAAATGCCTACGGACCTGCAACGAGGGGCAGCCTGAACAGGAGCGGCTAAATCACAATGGTTCGGGGATTGCGGGCATTCGCAAGTCCGCTTTTAAGCCGTTGCCTTGGACACTCGCAGAAGGGATCTCATCGACCAACGTAATACTAGCACTGCTATACCCAATGACTCGGTTACCCTTGTCCGCGAAGTTAAGCTCGGAGGGGATCCAACGAACGGCACCAAGAACATTCGCGGCCACACAGTGGGCCTGGAAAGCGCGAATCTGGACCAGGAACAAGAAGTTTTTGGCGCGGCTCCTACCGAGAGTGACCGACATATTATCACAGAGAAACAATTGTCTCATATCGCTGACGTGTACACTGGTCGGAACACGAATGAGTGCATTCACTGCGGCTCGAGCTTCCTCGACAAGAACGCCTTCGACTCTCCTCCATTTCTGCGCGCTCACCAACCGCCAAACATCTGACTTCAAGAGACTGGCCGGCACCTCGGGGAAAGACCGGTCGACTTCCAAGTCTCGCGCCGTCTCCGAGGGCGGCTCGTCGCAGCCCCGCTCATCTGCCCCCGCGGCGACTGACCAGCCCCCGTCCGCCTGCCACCTGAGGCCCGCCGTTTTGGAGGGCACTCTCTCGGGCACAGGGGGGCCCGACTCGCCGAATGCGCTTGCGCTCGGAGGTGCGGCCAACCTCCCTCGAGGCATCCAGGGGCCAGGAGGCCTGCGCCACGGCGCAGCCCTCAAGGCTGCTGTCGGCCTGCCCCGCCAGGCCGGTCCAGCCGCGCAGCTAGTCGCTCGCCATGAAGATCACGAGGGGCCTGAAAACACGCAGCTCCGCTCGGCACTCGCCCCACAGCGGCTCAGCCCGGCCCGATGCGCGCCCGTGCTCCACGAACGCGCGCACCGAGTGGAAGACGCCGAGCAACCTTCGGCAGCACAAGGCAGCAAAGACGCAGTGGCCGAGGACCGCCTGCACGGACCAGGCGCTGGCCCGCTCGCGCCTCAGTAGTGCGCCCAGCTCCGCGTAGACGTTCCAGATGCGCTTAGGCGCGACCCGCGCCCTCAAGGCGGCGCCGTCTAGCTCTGCGCCCAAGGCCACGATGCCCGCCCGCGAGAGCTCGGACTTATGCAGCAGCAGGCCCTCACGGTTGAAGCCCCCCTCCAGCTGCTCGAGCGCCCGGCCGACAGCCTTCTCGCAGACCCCGATCGCGCCGAGATTGTCCACGCGCGCGTAGTAGCCGATCTCGTCGGCCTCCTCTGCCAGCCAGGGCCTCGCCACCAGCGGCGGCCCGCGGTCCTGCAGAGGGGGCCTCGGCAGCGAGGGCGCAACCCTCGTCACGTGGCCTCGTCGATCATCTGCGCGATCCACAAACTCCACGTGGAGCCCATTGGCAGGGCGGCCCGGCGCGGAGTTCCTGCCTCCGCGCGGCCGAGCCGGCGGCCGTGCACCTCCTCGCCCGCCGCTCCCATCGCGTGGGACGGCGCCGGGGGGGGGGGGGCAGAAGTAGTCAGGCGGCCACGCAGGCGCGCGCAGCCGATGGAAGCAGTTCGAGACGTCGGAGAGCCCGACCGCCAAGTAGAAGTCGCTCAGCAGCTCGACAGCCCGCTCGGAACCCAGCGGCGCGTCGGCGGGCAGCTCCACCTCCGCGCGAGAGAGCCCTCCGATCTCAGCAGAGATCCGCCTGGCGGCGCCTTGAAGCAATCGTTGGCCCGCTTAGCGTCGACGATGAGGCGCTGGGCCGTGCCGCCGTCCTTCTCCACCGTGAAGAGGCCCGCCTGGCCCTTCGGGGTGACGTCCAAGATATGATACCGATCTCCGCTAGACGGCGGAGCAGACGATGAGACTCCCTCTGATAGAACCTCAGCACAGGATCGAAGTATGGGGGCGGTCTCGTACACGTCGACCGATGGCGCCAGCGTGCGCTCCTGATAGTCCCCCAGGAATCCGATGACCCCCAGGGGCGCCATGTCAGTCATGAGTGGACACTCCTGAACTGAGCCTGGCAGACTCACGAGGTCGAGCTTGAGGGGCGTGACCCTTGCCGGACAACCCGTCGCCCGATACGGCGAGTGTCCCTGAAGCAGCTTCTTCAGAGCCGTCTCGTCGCTGAAGTGGAGAGGGGGCGGGTGCCCGCTGTCAGCCAACAACTCACGCGCCCTTCTCTGGCCCATCTGCCGAATCACGCTGTCCTGCTCTGCCTTGCTCACGTCGGCCCACGGCTTGTTCATGATCGCCTTCAGGTTGGATCCAGAGTGAGTTTCGTCATCGCGGGCGGCTGGCCTGCGCAACGCTGGGCCGACTCCAGTCGCCTTCGTAGGTGCTGGCGATTTTTTGATGGCAGGCTTACCTCTCGTCAACTTCAATGTGGGCCCCATGGGCCCACGTGGGGACACTGACTGCGCGAAAAGCTCGACCGATACAGAGAAACCATAAATGGCATGACAGATTTTGAGCCGAAAGTGGCTACGACCGTTGTTGATGGTGTTGTTGTTGCTGTTGCTGTTGTTGTTGTTGGTGTTGTTGTTGTTTGGTGTTTTTGCTGTTTTTCATCCCGTTCTTTTTTCCTGCGGCCGCAAAGCCTGATGGGATTTGGTTATAGGTTATTCGGTATGCAGGGGGGGCGTCTCCTGCCCCCCCCCCTCCTGCGCCCTGTTTTTTATATATGAAAACATATCCCGGCAAAGCAACCTAACAGCGATGTGTAGAAGCATATATGGAAACATTCCCCTTAAGATCCAGATGAGAATCCAGTTGTAGAATTCTCCTGTTCTCGCAGTCGCAGTCGCATTCGCGATGACAGTCGCGGTGGCAACGGCAGTCACAGTCACAGCCTCAGCCTCAGCCTGCCTCAGTATCAGCCTGCCTCAGCCTCAGCCTCAGCCTGCCTCAGCCTCAGCCTCAGCCTGCTTCAGCCTCAGCCTCAGCCTCAGTCTGCCTTCAGCCTCGGCCTCAGCCTCAGGCTGCCTCAGCCTCAGGCTGCATCAGCCTCAGCCTCAGCCTCAGCCTGCCTCAGCATCAGCCTGCCTCAGCCTCAGCCTCAGCCTGCCTCAGCCTCAGCCTCAGCCTGCTTCAGCTTCAGCCTCAACCTTAGCCTCAGCCTCAACCTTTTCCTCAGCCTCAGCCTCAGCCTGCATCAGCCTCAGCCTCAGCCTCAGCCTGCCTCAGCATCAGCCTGCCTCAGCCTCAGCCTCAGCCTGCCTCAGCCTCAGCCTCAGCCTCAGCCACAGCCTGCTTCAGCCAAAGCCTCAGTCTGCCTTCAGCCTTGGCCTCAGCCTCAGCCTGCCTCAGCCTCAGCCTGCTTCAGCCTCAGCCTCAGCCTCGGCCCGCCTCAGCATCTGTGTATGGGGTTGAAGTACAAGTGTACAGAACCCCTGGTCCGTTGGTAGAGAGATGGAGGGATAGATGGATATCTTTCCCTCCCACGCGGCCAAGGTACGATCGCTCCAATTCAGTACCTGAGCCCAAACGGCCAGGTGCGGGAGAGGTAAGGATAAGGAGTATATATGAGGGTATTACACGGGTTCCTTCCACACCCCCCGTCCCGAATCCCGCCCGTGAAGGCAGGACTCGGGAACAGAGGATAGGAATCCGTAACCTCTGAACTCCTTTAGTCCTTAAGTCAGAAAGGCAGCTGAGGCGTAGAAAACAGCGAAGCCACAGCTGCAAAGTGAGGTAAAAAGAGATACCCTAAGTCCCCCTTTCATCCCCGGGCGCACTTTGGCGCCCCCTCGGTGCGCCCCCCAAAACGCTTCGGCACTCGAGGGAGGGGAAGAATGAGACAAGGGTAGGCGGAGAAAGTAGATCTGAGCATTAAGGCAACATGCAATCTGCCTCGCAAGATTTGCGAGGCAGGTGTTGCCACCAGCAAGCAGATTATTCTCGACGCAATATTGTTCAAATTGGTAAAATATGCATGCGAAGATCGCGTTGGCGAACACAATCTTGAAATGAAACACAGGTCTGCCTAAAAAATCAATGTATACTAAGATCGCGCTGACGAACACGATTCTGAAAAGAAACGCAAATCTGTGTAAAGCAAGTGTCTGGCCAGACAAAATGTCGTGTTGATGAACACGAAAAGAGATGTATAAAAATCTGTTTGGCGACTCCCGTTGGCGTTGCTCCTTAGGAGGCTGCCTCGGTGATCGCAAAAGATATCTATATGTGTGTATGGCCACTTGTGTGAATGATTGAAGTGGCCTAAAAGAATGTATTAGCCACCGCTCAAGGCGAACTTTGATGAAAGGAAGTTCTGCTCTTGAGCAGTGGGCCTTGCGGCCGACTCACTACGCGTCGCCGTCCTTGTAGAACCTGCGGTCCCACACCCTCTGGCCGTTGTGCGTCACGTAGCTTGTCGTAAACGTTTCCCAAGTTGTCCTCGGGATCCAGTTGCGGAACCAATCGTTGTACGTGATATCCTGGATGTACACATACTCGTCGTTGTTGATCGCAATGTAGATCCAACATTTGATGTAGTAACTCCAGTATCGAAGACCCCAGTAGCTGTCCTCGAGGTCGTGGCGCCAGTAAGCAGCGTAATCAGATGTACGTGCTCTCTTGGCGCGCGGCATCGCGGGCGCGTAGTCCTCCGCGCCTGAGGCGCGGGACGCAGCAGCGTCGCCAGGAGCAGGGCGCGGCGGCGGGCGCGGCGGCGGCCGCGACACCATGGCGTCATCGGACTGTTGGGATTGTGTATCGGGATCGGCTCTCTTCCCTGTACTAACCCCCCTCTGGTCGGTGTGTGACGGATCGAGGGAGCCTATCAGTTCGTTGGCAATCGCGGCAAGCTTACGCTGGGTGAACTGTTCACGGGTTCCGTCCCTTCGAGGGAGAGAAACCGTAACCTGTCCGCGCGCCTGCCGCGTCTGCCTGTCAATGCGTCCCTCGTTCAGCCACCACTTTCTCCGACCAGCCTGTCCTGTCCTAATGCTGACGTCAAGGATGTCCCACGCGTCGCGCATGTCCTCGACGGTCCAGGGCTTCTTGCCGACATTCACGCGGGCACCTGTCATCTGATGATGGAACTTGAGGTCGTTGAGAAAGCGTTGTATGAGATTGACGAATGGGTAGTACAGAGGTCGGTCGTCCTCGGATTCGCCCATTAATCTGCACTCGTGTGCAGGCGGGCTACCGGCTTCGACCCACTTCTGATACCTCTTTTTGGACGCATTGGCCAATCTCCGCAACTGATCTTTCTCTGTGCCTATGTGGGATCGCGCACCCGTCATAATGACGTGCGCGCCATCCTTCATGTATCTCGCGATCTGGCCCTCAGACAACGTCGTCTTGATCCAGTTCGTCAACTTCTGCAGGTACGCGAGATCGCTCTGTGTGGCGGTGCTCTTACCTGTGGCGCCTACGGCCACAGTGTATTGCCAACAGATATCACAAAGTGTGCCGTCACCTGGGACAATCCCGAGGGACAGATCTCGACCGCAATCTTGACAGAGCGGTATGGGATGCAAGATCGTCTCGGGGGCCCCTGCCGAAGTCAGGTGATCGCGGGATCCCCAGCGGGTGTCCTGACCGCGAGCGAGGCTCTGACCGATCTGATTGATCGCCTCACGATTGATCTCGGTGTTCGGTCTGGAAGCGATCGATCTGCTTAAACCCTCGATCTCGATCCGAGACAACCTTTCCCCTGGCAGTCCTTGATACTCTATCTTGATGTTGTCGGTATCCTCAGTACCGCCATGGCAAACGTTCTCCTCACGAAGACGGCGAGCCTGCTCCTGCAAGGTAGCCTCGTTGTCGCCCTCCTCGCGCTTGAGTCCCGTCTGCTCGGCTATGATACGTACCATAGTTTCCTGATCGGGAGCTGCAGACGCAACACTGCCTGGGTCCTGGGGAATATCCTGCTCAGCGCCTTGCTCTCGAGGCGCAGCAGGTGTTTCCACCAGCTCTTCCCATACAGGAAAATCTGGATTACCGTATGTCACAGTACAATTTTTGAATAGGTCACGCAATGCCTGAAGTGCAGGATGGTTCTCATGGATGGCCTCTTTGGCGAAATCTGGAAGCTCCGCAATACTATCTTTCAAAATGTTCTGGTATACTTTGGAAATCCATTGAAAGATGCCTGTGGTCGACTCCTCGATAGTCTCTGGGTCGAGGTAGTGCACCAACTTTTTGAAGAAATGATCTGCACCACAATTAGGTAAGTCACGTGCCCACTTGTAGGTATGATTGTAGTTCAATTGGTATGACTCCGCATTCCATGCTTTCGATCCAAATCGAATTTCAAATTGTAAATGTGACTGAATTTTGTCCATTACGATTCTGTCTGCGCCACTGTGTAGCTCGATGATCTGCTTCATCTTGATCATAGGCGAACCCACCAATAACGCCGATGTCCAACAATACACGCGGCAATCATCAGACTGTTTAATCCATCTTGAATCCTCGTCGGGGTCGCAATCTGGATGGTCAAGGAAATTCGATGGCGGATCAATGATGTGGTCGAGGATGCTTGCCTCAATCTGCTCTTCTGCTTGGATGTCTGCCGAGAGGTCTGCTCTCATGTTGTCGTTCGCAGCTTTCTCATCGGCAGTAAGAGCGATATTTGATATGTCCACGATCACGGCGATCAGTGGATCATGCGATGATGCTGCACCCTGTCGAGGAATTTCGCCCGCACGAGCGTTGTCCTCGGCAGGTGTGGACACCAGCTCGTCTGGATCGGGTGTCCGAGGAGCGGGCCTTCTTGGCGGTGTACGCGGAATACGTGGTCTATGGAAGCTAGGCATTCCAAGGTATGGTAAGCTGCCGCTAACCTTGTGCTGTAGTATCTCCTCGCTGCATGATGTCGGCCCTTTCAGGACAGTCTCCATCCATGTTGGATCGATGGCGTGTTCTTCGATACGAATCGGTAATGCAAATACGACGCCCTTGAGGGGCATGCTTTTGTCATTATACCAGATATTTACCCATCGTAAACCGTAGTTGAGAATAGGTACTTGTACCGCAAAGAACTTGTCGAAGATGCTGAAATGGATGATTGGACCATATATGTGTCCCTTGGACAAAGTAATCTTGGTATTGTGATTGCCTTTGGGCCAGTGGTTGTCGTAGTGAAAGCATTTGGTAGAACCCCAATTCTTAATGACAATGAAGTCGCCCATTCGAACATCGTTAAATGCAGGACGACGATCCCAATCTTTTTGCATGATCTTTGATGTGATTGGTCGAAGAGCTTCGCGACAATGTGACAATGCAATTAACCATTCGTTATCATCTGCTTTGTGGTTGGTCTCCTGAATCATAGCGCGTACTATTTGCTCATCCAAGGCGTCCTCTGCGGATGTACGGCCAGCAGGGGTTTCCCCCGGCCTGGCCGAGGGTGCTGATGCTGGCGTCGTCCTTGGAGGCTCCATGTTGTGGTCGGGGTCGATAGGTGCCAATCCAGGAGGGTCGTCGGTGAGTTCTCCAGGAAGGCAGGCGCAAATCTCGTACTTGCTCAATGGCTCTCTTGCTGCCAATGGCGGGTAGTCCCATGGGTCGCCGTCTGGCCACAACTGCTGGCCATGCATGTGGTGTGGTTTGAGGCGGCGAATTGCAATAATTGCCGCAGCGGGTACCACGTCCTCTGTCATGATAGCGCCCTGAGCACCCAACCAAAATCTGCAACCTGCTTTTGTGGCGATTTCCATGTTAATCACCAGCTCGACCTCGCTCTTGTAGTTGTTGAACTTGTACGATTCCACTGAAGTGTGTGGGTTCTTTTGAACATTGTTCAAACATGTGCTGGAACTAAAGAATGCCTCAGATCGCTGCGATGGTTTATAATTTCTGTCTCTCTGAGAATGTGGTTCAACATGTCCAGGAATGATCCCTGTCTTCAATATGTTATTCCAGGCACGGGATGCTGCTCCATGATGGAGATACTTGACGTCTGTCCACTGTAGACTTTCCCATCCCATATTCCATGGCTTGGAAGATGGGTTGACACAACTGTGACCACCAACGCACCGAATAGCAATGACGCTGTTCCAGTCAAAAGCGCCGGGGTCACCTCCTTCAGGGATCGGCTTGGCATATATCTCGATTCTGTTTTTCTGCGGGTCAATATGCTTCTGGAACGCACGAATAATGAATATCGGATAGTAGTCGTTCCAATCGGTGTATCCTTCATTTTCACCGTCTTTCTTGAAATGTGCCACTGCCGCTTCCATGGATGGTCCATTGTGTCTGTCTTTGCGATCTCGGAATTTCCATTCGACCATTTCTTTAAATGATTTCCAATTGCTTGGAATATTCCAATCATTCTTTGTTGTTTTCTCCCAGGTATTAATACGTCTGTCATGAAATTGGTTGATCCAAAACTTTTTGTAGTGAATCTCGTGGCGTAACATGGTAGTGATGTCTTTGCTCATGTATTTGTTTGTTCCCAGCCATTCTTCATCAATTAGCTGAGGACCATAACGTACATCGTCGTAATGTGGTAATGGTATCCATTTCCACTCTGGGAAACAAGCAGATTGTGCAATGTCAGGCGCATGAGCAATCACACTATCATCATGCAGTAGCTGCTCGTACCACTCCTGGTCTCCCATGCAGGCAAATCCATTGGTCGCACGCGTGCCCCGCAACATTGGGCACATGTATGGATGGTCATCTTTGACGCCTGCTTATAGCTTCCATTCGCGAATAGTGCACGAGTTGTCGAAGATCCCGATCTTGCTGGTATCCTCGTGCATGGAACGCTCACAGCTGTCCTGCCATGACAATATATTCATCTCATGTGGAGAAGGCTCCTCCTCGGCAGGAGTTGCCTCCAGCTCCATTGCCTCAAGGTCGGTGCCGTCATCAGGGATCGGTACCGCCTCAGCTTTTGGGAGCTGATCTGCTGATTGTTGTTCTGCTTTAGGCTCTGGAGTCGATGGTTGCGACGCTTTGATCGATTGCGGTCCAGGTTGCAGTGGATCAGGCAATGGGCCTGGTGGGCTGGCTGTGCTGTGTCATCAGCTGCCCTCCATACGGCTGTAGGGACATTAGGGTCATGACCCAAAGCAACTCGATCCAGTGCATTCTGTTTGAAGAATGTTTTGCATGCCTCGATGTTCTTCTCGTTCTCGGCAGCTGGGCCGATGCGGTGAGAAGACAATCTGTTTTCTTCTGCAATGATTCTTGATTTGGTCGCATTATCATCTCCATCCAAATCTTTGATCTGATGTAAAAATTGCTCGAATACAACCCAAGTAACTGCATGTGCATCTTCAACAGTTTTGACGATCTTGGGATGTAGGAGTTCATCTTTCTCAAGAGAATGCCAAGATGCCCAAGCCCCAGGGTATTCTTTGATCAACAGCATAAGGTACTGGAATAAGTCGTTGTATGCAATAACCCATGGATCGTTATCAGGAAGGGTTTGGTCAGGATCGCCAGGGTCAGGTGCTGGCGTACGTGTCGACATTCCAGGAGTCGGCTCAGTGGTGTCGCCCGTCTCGGCAGGCAGTGATGCCGGCAATGTGCCCTCGGCACATGACGCCATCCACGCACAATGAGCCATCTCGTTTGCCGTCTGTGTCATCCACGTTGTGAGGCTGAGGTCTCTTTTCCATTCGTTTGTCAACTTTTCTCTGAAGTCGAGGGCTGCCATGATTTCTTTGGCCTGCGTGTAGGCCTGGTTGTCCGTGACAGCAGTCAGCAATGGCGGCCTGAATGGATATGGCTGAGAAGGAAGAGACTGTATCAAGGCGCAAAAATTGCGATAGCATACTGCGTCGCAGAATTGCGTTGTAAACATTGCCATATTATGGTTATTCTGTTTGGCGTGCCAAGCCTGCGGGGTGACCCTGTCGTACGTATCCACCCAATGGTCGGATGGAAGAACAGTGATACCACGGTTCTGCATGATAGTGATCAAGTCGCTCGTGTGGTGATCAAAGTTCGGGTGTGCGCCCATTGCGCTGCTTTTCCAGGTCCCATGACAGTGGGGCAGCGGAAATACTGCATCACGTCGACAAAACGTGATACGTCCACGAGCACGTGTACGGGCATGAGCGTCGGGACGCCGCCCTCACATTCCATCTTTTGGAGCTCGTATACGTTGGTAGGAGCACGACTGTGATGTCGGCGCATGTCGATGGCGTTCTGTCCAGGATTGGCGCATGCGATGTCGTTCGCGCTCCAAACTACCATGGCATTGAGTCCCCTGTGCTAGTGTCTTTGTTTTATGGATGATGGGAAATCATTGGCCCAATATTCCCAGATGGTCTCGTTCAACTCGCGCCACTTCTTGATGGAGGCGTTGTCGCTTTGGAACATGAGGCCTCTGGCTTCGCGGATCTTCCTGATCAGGTTGCGCTGCTCGAGAGTGTTCTCAAACTGATTGTTGAGAAGAGCGTTGATACGGCTTTCTTATTTCTCGAAACGTTGCTTGCGTAGTTCCTCCATTCCGTATCGTACGCCTTCATAACCAGCTTCAGGCAAGAGAACGCAATCTTGACCAATCGGCGTGTCATTCTGTCTGAACCATTCCCTGTAATTGCCAAAGGAGAATGCCCACATCATGATGTCGTCGCGGATCATGGTCGACAGGTGCTCAAGAGTAGCGCCGCCCATGTATTCCGCGCGGTTGAGGCACGGCATGAATAGCGGTACAAGAGCAGTATTTGATGCACTAGCGAGGTCAATTCTCTTCTGGGCAGCGTTGAGCTCGTCGATGCCGAAAGTGGGGTACTTCTTGTGTTTTGCACCCTTAGTCCCTTTCTTGGGATGCATGATCCATGTTGAGTCAGTGTATAAGTTGGTCCATTTGTACGCGTGACCCGATGGCCCAAACGCATGATGTAATAGTAGTCCCAAGTCCTCTTGTATGAGGGAGCGCCACCCATTGTCTGATAAGTGTAGAAACCAAGCGACCACCACAGAAAGCACTGTATTTTGCGTGGTCCAGCTCAAATGGGTCAACAGCATTGCCAGGAGTCAGGCCAGGGTCATTCGAACCGATCTGGTCAGCAGCTTCGCCAAAGAAGTCGTCGCCCTCGTTGTATGGTGTCCAACGATGAGTACGCTCTGTATCTAGTGGATCATCCAATATCGCCACCCAACCATTCGGATGGTCGGATGGTGTTGCCACCGTCTTGGAGTTTGATCCGATACTTCCAAAGCCTCCGCGCGCAGTCAACCATGTAGTAAGCTTGCGACGGAACTTCTCTGTTTGGGTAAGGTCGGAAAATGCTCTCGTGCTGGTGACCAAGTTATCTTCGACGATGTGACCGATGTGTCCAGATGTATCCGATGTCCTGGCGATGCCAGGTGGACGAGTAGGTAGCTTGGCCATTGCGCGATCAATTTTAGGAGCATAGCATGGCGTTACCAACCCATTCTGGTATACATCGGATGGTGCACTCAGACCATTGTTGTAATATCTTTGCGTATCCGTAACGCTGTCCTCGGTGTATTGTCCCAGAACTGCACTGCCAATTTTGGACCAATCGTTGCGAATCATCATCCACTCCGTCTTCAGTATCATTGTAGTAAAGTTCGATGGTGGACATTTGCGGTCTGATCCTGGGATCGTCGCATTCAAATGATCATGTAGTCCACGAACACTGTCTTGTACTGAAGGATTACGATTGAAAAGGCTGGAAATCATACACATAGCACGCATGAATGATAGCCACGGCGTAGCTGTGAACGTGTTGTACTCGTAGTTGGCGTTGCCGCCAACGGATCCACTCTCGGTGTTGGCCCATTTCTTAGCCTCGACGGACGCGAAGCGGGCAAGTTCACGAATAGAAGATTCGTCGGGTACGCGAAGATCAAATTCTCCGCTCCGATCGGCACGCCGTTGATGTATGTATATGTAACCATCTTCGGGATCACGAGGACGACCAGTTTGAGCGTGGTACGCAAAGCCCACGCGGCCATCGTCCCTGGCGTTCGGGTCGTACTCCTTGTCGTAGCCGATGGGCCAGCCGACGAGGTTGAGCGGCTGTGCCTGATCCATCTCGTGGATGGATGGGGTCGGGATTAGAACCGATCTCACTTATGTGAGCGAGCAACGACATATGTACATGTACGCCCTCCGCGATCTTGAATGCACGAACGTCCTCGTTCAAACGCCCTCCAGGGGATGCTAACCGCGTACGTGTACATATGTTGCTGGCCTTTGATTATGTTCGCCTCGCAAGCGGCAAACAGGATGCTTGTAAGCTTTGTAGCTCGAGTCGTAAAATTGCTGCGGTGTGAACGAATAATCAATGTCCTAACTCACTCTGCATCTCGTTGAGGTGAGGGAGGATGGCGAGGATGTCTACCGTGCGGTGAACGTGCGCGTGAACGAGGTGTGCGCGACGCAATATCTGCGGCTGGTACGCCAATGTGGTACATGCATGCACATAGTCCCTCGTGACTAGCTTGCCCAACACACTGAAATCCGCATTCTGATCCTACATCGCCCCATCTTTCTTCTTCCGTCAGCAATATCTTGCATATTTCTGGGCATCCATTCAATTTAGGAGGTTCCGCTTCATGAGGTAAACCGTCGGGCCTCCGAGGCCCTCGTATCGGCGGACATTGTATCGGAGCAACAGGAAAAATAAGCGAGTGTTCCAAGAGGTCCTTCCAAAGGTCTGCTTTCTTGGTCTCGAAATATTTGGTCATCATATCTGCGATCTGCTCTTTTGTTCCTACATATTTAAGCTCGATGTGTTCAATTTGACATGTTTCGCATATCCAATCCAGATTGATACGATGAGTACGATGAAGATGACGAAGTGCTGGTGTACGTCCCTTTTGGACAATTTTGATAACGGCCTGGTTATCCTCCAGGACGATGAGTCGTACTTTCGGTGCACTGATCTCTGGAGCTGGCTCTGGATCCACGTGTAGTACGGTACCTTCATGGGATATTGTACGTCTCTTTGGAGTCGTAGGTAAATCCGTATTTAGCGGTAGTTGCCTACGGCTAGGAGAAGATCCCCGAGTAGGGGGTGCCTTGCGAGGCGATGGTTTACGCTTCTTTTTGGCTGCCAATGTAGGACACATCGCCGGGTCAACGTGTCGATGGCAGCTCAGGCATGTATTCTTCTCTTTGCATGTTTTGGCAACTCCCACCACGGCTTCCCAGAATGATAGTAGTGGTAACCCTTCCAGTCGTAGTGCGGAATCGAGAGCAACGATCTCAGATTCAGTAGATGAATGTGAAACAACCGTTTGTTTTGAAGGTGAAACAACCGTTTGTTTCTTACATACAGCGTTGACTGGAAAGAACGTATTGGGTCCAACAAGCGCAGCAAAAACACCGGTAGTGGATTTGGATGATGTAATGCAATCAGCGAACGAGGCGTCAGTAAAGAGCATGATGGATATCTTGTCTGACGAATCGCCTATCCATCCGTGTAAGCAATGTGTACGCGTCGTTTTGATGTAGCATATCAACCGATGTAGACGTTTGTCACATGTAGTATTCCATTCGGTAATTTCTCTGGCCAACATACATACCGGATGTAGAAGATCGAAACGACAGCAACGTGCCAAGTACAGGATCTTCATTAGTACACTTGCCGCGTCCTGGCCGAGAACGCCCTCGTCTGAATAGTCGGACTCAGTGAAGGAGGTGTCCTCGATGCCAGGGGTCTCTGCGTCGGGTAGGTCATGGTATGTGACGGGTATGGTATTGGTAGATGTCGTGTCGACCGATTTTGCTGGGCTGGATGATCGTGGCCGCGCGTTGAGCACACTGGTAGGTCTGGCGACCGACCCGCAGGAGGATGGCGATTTGGATCGCGAAGCCCTCGGCGAGTCGGATCGTTTCCGACGTGACCCTGTTCCCTGGGCGCGCTTGGAAGCGCATTCCAGGTACCGCTCAATGCACTGATCTGTAAAACCAAGCATGTCATGTCGAATGCCACGAACGTGTTTGGCCGTATTGTAATATTTCTCATTGCGTGCAGGTAGCATGGGGCGTATTGTGGACATTCTTTTGTCGAAGATGCTCTGCGGTACATCATATGCTTGTTGTCCACAACCCAAATATTGTGAGTATGGAGTAGGTGGATCCAAATCGACACCGCTTTTGCGAATATAATCCCAGCCAGTCTGTAGATTATGAGCTGGGCCGGCCAATTTAAAATCGTCCACATATACTGAAAGTATCAGTCCCAGTTTGTTGTGTCTCCATACGCATTCCCATCCTGAAATAGGCTCGAAACCGACGCTTTCCAAGCACGTACGGCATTTTCGTCCCCAAAAGACACCTGCGAGGGGGTGTCCGTATAGTGCCAGTCGCAATCGGCACACTGGGTTCTTGTATTTTGACCATGATGTCGGTTGTCGCCATTTAGGTATAGTAATCCAGGTATCAACTGGATCAATTCGTCCGTCGCCGTATAATAATGCCTGCGTGTAAGCTCCAGGTGCGTCACTTTGCTCCCCTGCATATTGCGGTAATAACGCAGTAGCATCGCAAAGTTTGGAAGCCTCTATATGCGAAGCACTGGAAGCGGCGTCGGCGAATATGGCGGCCAAACCAGTTTCGTCTTTGCCTGTATTGCCCTGAACCACCACTCTGCCCTTGAATTTACGTAGATCAGGAGGAAGTTCCTCATGTTTGACTGAAGATAACTCCAAGATATTGAAGAAATGCACCTTTGTTCCATTGCGGATAGCTTGTGACTCAATATCAGCTTTTTCTGCAACAGTCTCCAATATCCACGTTTGTTTCTTTTCCAATCTCTCGTATTCTTTTCGAAGGGCTTCTTGTGCACGTGGTTATGCGGTAACTTCTTTCTTACTCAGGTTTCTGGTAACTAATGCTGGGCGTGACCATGTCGAATCTGGTATTTTATCTCTGTGTGCCGGCGTGTAGTTGGTCTCACGTGGCATGGTTGGTATTACTACCGACTGGGTGAACTTGCGTATAAGCGGGTTCAAAGTCCCAAAGTCGGTTCCCTCATTATCCACAAAGACCAAAGCACGTTCTTCTCCATCGTGCTGTTGTGGTAGTTGACGGTAGTATAGTACCGTGGTAATGTCACGTGGCCCACCAGGTAATTTGGCATACAGTATTTCTTTGTTTGTCACGCCTTTGACGTTCTCGTCGCGGATGACGTCGCCATTGTCAGTGTCGTATGTAATCCGTCGTTCCACAGTATTCCAGGTTGGTCCGCCTGATGTAGTAGTACGGAAATTGTTGACCTGTTTATCCTGTCTTGTCCACACTTTTAGTGCGGCGCGATCACGAATTTCTCGAGCTCGTTTTACGTCGTTGGCGTAATCGATCTCTTTCTTTTGCTGTCCACGAGAAAGTGTTTTCCAATGCTCGGGAAGAACATGATCAGGACGTGTAGTAGTCTGCACACGTGTCTCGCGTCCACGAACCACCATTTTGCCGTCTGGCGTTATTTTTGGAAGCTCATAGAACTGAATCGTGCCTGTCCATGGCTCGCTTAACTCCCTGTGGTCGTTGGCGCTAACACCATCCCAAACATCTCGGAAATTACTTTCGCCCTCGAAAGTAGAAGTCGTTTTGAAATCTCGTGTCACGTCGAGTTGGTCAACAGGTACAGGTATGTTCATGACGTCGTCCGTCGGGATGAACAGTTTCTTTCTTGGAGTACGAATGTGTCTGATGACGCAATATCCACGCTGTTCCCAGTAGTCTGGCTCCGGCGCTGGCGCAGCAACTTCAGAGGCCGATGTCTGGATATCAACAGCGTTATCTTCCGTTGTCATCATAGATGGATCATCCCATTCTTTAGGGTAGGAAAGTGGAGGATCAGGCATTGGCTTGTCACCCAAGGGGCGAGAAGTAGAGGCCTTCACCTCGTCGTGTGCCTCCGGGTTGTGATGTCGTAGGGTACCATCTTTCACGGGGTAGGTGAACTTGCCATCAGGGCTGATGATGTCTTTAACTCTGTGTACATGACACAGTTCACCATCAGGGTTCCTGGCGTATGTAGCCGTGTCCAAGACAAGGTAGTCACCTGACCATCGTCCACCAGAGTGTAAGTGGTATCCCATGAATAACCCTCCTCGAGTATTTTCTTTAAACTTTGCAGTCTCGTTGTTAATCTCGGGGTTGAGGCATTTCCGAATGGTATGCAGTGCCCAGGAAAGCTTTCGCCAAATCTTATTTCATGAGCTGTCTTTTCTGCATGCTCCTCGTTGAGGGCAGCGACGCCCGTGGATGTATGCACAAAGTTGTGTCCACAGCAAAAGGCTTGCATGGCCTCTTTCCGCCATTCGTGTCCCAGACCAGTCATATGTAACACAGCTCTGGTACCGAGAATGACTATTTTGACAACGCGCTCAATCAATCCATTTGTCTGTGGACGATGTGGCGTACTCGTGTCGCGTCTCCATCCCAGTTGGCGGCAAGCTTTCTGAAGCTCTCCAGAGTTGTCTGTGTAGATATGCTTCACCTCATCGTTCGCGGCGATGAACTGTTGAAAGGATGCCTTTGTAGTAGCTGCGTCTTTGTGTAGCGCTGGGTAGGCCATGAAGATGCCAGTATATCTGTCAAGGACAACAAGTGCATATGTGTCGCCATGTTTGTCCGCGGCATCGTCTTTGGCCAGTGCGATATGGTCGGCAGTTAGAGCTTCACCGAACTTCTTCGGGACAAAAGCCTCGTAGGCGTTATCCTCTTCGGTGGGGTCTGCCGGTGGATGTGGTTTGTGCTGTCGTCTACACGGGGCATTCTGTGCCATCGTACGAGAACAGATCTCACAGTCAGGATGTTTTGGGCTGTGAGTCATGTAATGCATCGGGTCGATCGGTTTCTTTTGTCTGTTGGGTAGAACTCGATCGTTGTCTGGATGCGTTCGCGTGGGTGTCTCTGTCGGTATGTCGTTGTCTGCTTGAGCTATATCTAGCCCCCCGCATTGTGGAGGAGAGCACTGCGTCAGAGACATAGGCGAGTCGGTGGTTGTGTCCACGTTGGGCTCGTCTGTGCGTGTGTCGGGAGGTTGTTCGACCGTGATGGTCCGTGCTCCTCCTCCCTCTCCGACATGTGGTCTCTTGGGGCAGGTCCCTATGTGGGGCCGTAGCTCGTCTGCAGTGGTTGGTTGCTCTGTAGTTTTGCAGCACCAACAAGTGTCGTTACAGCGGGCGGATGAACGCTTTCGCTGACGACGGCGGGGTGCTGACGAAATGCATAAACGTGGTGGTGGTATCCGTGTTAAGTCGTCGAGTCGTAACTCTGGCACTCGATTGTTGACTGGAATCTTATACCATTGGCCCCCCGGATCCTGAAGCATGTAGCCTAGCTCAGGATCCCAAAGCTGTCGAAAGCCATCAACCTCAATCAATTTTCCAACTGATAGTAATGATGGGCAGTCTGGTAAAGCAAGGGCTGAACTATGCAGTCCAACTTCGGGTAGCCGTATGTCGTAGTGCTCGTTGACGGTACGATCACCATTTGCAGTTTCCAGAATAAGCTCTTCGCGAATAGATATGCGATCCGACTCGGTCTGCGTAAGTTCATGTTTTCCCTGAATATGATGAGCAGAACCACTGTCGAGAACCCAAGACCTTGTCAATGCTGCAGTCGAACGTGGAGGGTCGACTTGCTTTGTCGTTGTTGTCGTCTGGTCAGTCTTTGATGACTGCTTGACAGTGTCGTCATGCTTTCGGATCGCAGTTGGTGTGGCCACCGACTCTTTGTTGTGTCGGTAGTCATATAGTTCGTCATACCAGAAAGGTGCCTCTTTTTGACATTCTCGTAAGGCCTCTGCACTATCATCCCACCATTTTTGTTGTAATGGATCTGGTACTTTGACGATGTCACCCTCATTCGGCAGCTCTTTCCATCTGTCCAGTCTGGCTCTGCCAGATATGGTATGGAAGTAGTAGTCCACGTTGCGTACGTCGAAGCGTATCCGACGACGTGTCTTGGTAGATGTCGCTGTGGCCTTGGTGTTGGCCATGAGGGTCTTGTCACGGATGACGCAACTGCGGTCTGAACGGCGTGAACGTCTAAAGTTGGCAGGAGAACGTGCTCTAGTGTTGGGAGAACCACGGGGCGATCCGCGGCTCGGATACCGCTTGCCACGTCCTTTGTCACTACCATATGATCTATCACGGCCGCGTGGACTGCCGCGTCCGCCGCCACGATTGTCTCGTCCTCGGGAGGTAGATCTCGAAGATCTGTCGTAACGATTTCTCGATTGGCTGCGAGAGTCGTGGGACCTCCTGGATGTCGAACGGGATCGGTCGTATTGGCGTCGGTTGTCACGTCCCTGTCGTGAATCGCTTGCGCGGCGAAACCCCCCGCGTTGTGAAGACCGTTGGCTTCCTGATCCGCGGGATGGTGATCGGCCACGGCTGTCCTGGCTGGAAGTCCGTGGTCGACTCGGGCTTCGTTCAGGAGTCTTTGCACCAGGTGCGAGATGAGCGGATTTGCATTTGTCGCCTTTTGTGCACTTGTTCTGTGCGAAATCCTTGCACTGTGCGACGTGCGGGTAGTTACACTTATCACCTCTGGTACATGTGTTGCGCTTGGCAACATCGAAGCAGAATGGCCTTGATGCTGGCTTCTTGTGGTTCGCAGGAGTGGACATACTACGGCGGGGGTTGCCACCAGCCGTTGATGTTCTGGAAGATTTGTTGTTCTTCCAATCCCTGGAATATGTATGTAAAGCCTTGCACCGTTCACCATTGCGACAATTGCCTTCCTTCCATGCAGCGCACACGTTGACCTGAGATCGTGTCTCGTGTTCGTACAGTAGCTTGTTTTGATTCTTCTCCAATTGTTTAATCTCCAGTATGTCCAGGACACGCTGTCGAAGCCAACCGTAGGTACGATTCGGGTCGCTCATCTTCATGCGCTGGTACTCGTACATGCCTTGTTTCATCCATGCATGTCTACGAATCTGTGTGCGAAATAGCGATTCCAATATCTTTGGATCGGGTACTTCTCGGCATTCCAAGAGTAAGGCGTCCCAATCGGTAATGAAACGTTGCAAATCTTCATCTCTCATCCTCAGTTCTTTAAGGCGCTCGAAATCGTGCAGGTCGTCGTCGACGTCTGTCACTTTGTAGGACTGTAGGATATGCCAGTATATCTGGCGTCCTTAGAGCATGCGTCCTGCTTTGTGCTCTCTGGTCTCGATGAGCCTGATTTGGTAGCGTAAGTCTGAGGATAAGATGTCGCTCAGAGCGGTTGCGAGTTTGCAATCGATGCTCTCAAAGTCTCCACTGTCATGTAAATCCTCGAATGTACATTCGGGCTGTTCTGCCACGCATAGGAAGGCGTATGCTTTGGATGGTCGCCCTGAGGCGGCCCCGAAGTTCTTTCGCACTCTTTGCTGCCACTCCAGCAGCTGCGTGATCTTAGGCAAGACAGGTACACGGACGGTGTCTGACTCCTTGATAGGCGTCGTAGTATGGACCGGCACCGCAGACACGGGCTGTGAGGGCATCGGTGCACCGTCGGTGGTTGGTTCTGTGCGCACAGGAGACACATGACGTGTCTGTGCAGAAGCTGCCGCGGAGGCTGCTCCTGGGGACGTACGTCGTTGTTGTCCTGCTGGAGCTTGTGGTGCTTCGGCGGACGCTGCCGTCGGCCTGTGCGGGTCGGCTGCAGATCGAAAGTGAAAATTGGTGTCGTTAGTGTGGTCGATCAGCTGATTCGTCCAGCTCGTCATGTCTTCTTGTATTTGACCCACCTTTTGGCGTGTATACTCATCAGTATCCCGAGACCGTTGTGAATACCGATCAAGTCGATGCTCGTATGCTCGGAGACGGGCGCTGTGTGCCTCCACCTCGCTTTCCAGACGTGCGAGGTAACTCTCTACACGTACCTTCTCAGTATCTCTTTCATGAATAACCTGGGAGAGCTCTAACTGCGCGTGGTCCGCCGCCTTCTCAACCTCCTGCAACCTGTCAGTGAGGCGGGCGAAATCGTAAACCGTGGGAGGAGAATCCAGCTGATCAGTCTGGGCTCGTCCGACACGCAACTCTGCCAGGGCGTCCTGTACACCCAGGAAACGCTGCTCTATGTCAGAGATCCGGTTAGCGAGTGGCTGCACGACAGCGTTGGTCGCATCAAGCCTTTGAGTGATGACTCTCTCAGTACGCTGCAACATGTCGATCAGGTTCGACGAGTTTGTGTGTGCTTCGGTACGAAGCGTCGCCGTAGTGCGGTCTAGGTAAGATCGAAGATCATTGATCTGAGACTGAACGTCGCCGAGGTCTGTGGCCTCGGTTGGAGTTGGTCGGTTGCGGAGCTGGTCGTGGATCTCATCATGTAAAATCCTGACCGCAGAAACGCCTGTGTCGCGTACGATCACAAGTTGTTGCTCCATCTGCGCGAGATAGTTGCGCAGGTTCTCGACCATCGCCGTTCGTTCACCTGAGTGTGACACCTCACGATCAACCTGGTACTGCAGTTCTCCTATGATGCGTCGATCTTCGGCGATCCTGGAATCGATGATCCCTAAGGCGCCGTCAAGATCGCGACGTATGGCTGCAGTATCGGTGGCGTTCGTCTGAACGCTCTGTAGTAGTCCAGAGTATTGCCTGGACACGAAGGTTTCAACCTGGTCTCTGAGCTCAGCTATGTCACCTGCGGCGGACGTCTCCGCCAGCTGGTCGTCTGAGATGGAGAGGTGGGGAGCGTCAGCTTCCCTGTGTCCCGTGTCGCGGGGAGTGCATGGCCTCTGAGAGGCAATGCGCGGGCTCGACCTACTTTCGCCGCATGGGCCTGGGGCTCCACGGCGGTTGCGCGCGGACGAGCTGCGACTCGGACCATGTGTGTGTGGTGTCTCATCCGATGATACCTTGGGGTACCGCGTCTGTGGCTGTGCCGACACTGGTCTACAGAGTTCCTCGAAGGTAGCTACGTGCTCCGCCACAGGGACGGTCGCAGGGCTGGGGGTCCCAGCACCTGAGGTCCATCGGCGGTTAGCGCGAAAGCGCCCTGGAGTATCGAGACCAGTAAGGCTTTCGCCTGACGCGGTTGGGATTGCTCCCGACGGGGTAGGGGAGGGAGGATCGAAGGTCGGCGTGTGAAACTCCTTCCTTCCTGTTCCTACTCCTTCTCCTGTCCCCCCGCGGGCGGCGCTGCGGCGAAGTTCAGCAGCTAGTCGCGCCTCGGGTCCTTCGGAGCTGGGGGGGGGGGTATCTGGAACACCAACACAGTCCGCACTAATGCTCTCCAACTCGTCACCGAGCCGTCGGGCCGTGGGAGAGCTCGGACGCGAAGGGCCGATGGAACCCTTGCGGCGCATGCGCCGAAGTGGCTACATCAGGCTCGCATGCGAGGTCACCGCGGGCGAGTCGGTGAGGGTGAGCTTTAAAGGGCTGATAACCTGTGTATGGGGTTGAAGTACAAGGGTACAGAACCCCTGATCCGTTGGTAGAGAGATGGAGGGATAGATGGATATCTTTCCCTCCCAAGCGATCAAGGTACGATCGCTCCAACTCAGTACCTGAGCCCAAACGGCCAGGTGCGGGAGAGGTAAGGATAAGGAGTATATATGAGGGTATTAAGGAGGAGATTCACAGAGCATCAGCCTCAACCTCAGCCTCAGCCTGCCATCAGCCTCCAGCCTTGACTCCACGTCTGCCTCACCTGCCTCTGCGCAGCCTCACCACAGCAGCCACTACCTCAGCCTCAGCCTCCAGCCCTCAGCCTGCCTCAGCCTCAGCCTGCATCAGCCTTCAAGCCCTCACCTGGCCTCACCGCACGCCTTCTGCCACAGCCCTTCCCCTCATTCCTCCACCTCACACTGCTCAAGCGTCTTGCCCTCAGACCTGCCTCAGCCTCAGCCTCAGCCTCAGCCTGCCTCAGCCTGCCTCAGCCTGCCTCAGCCTCAGCCTGCCTCAGCCTCAGCCTGCCTCAGCGGCTGCCTCAGCCTGCCTCAGTATCAGCTTGCCTACGCCTCAGCCTCAGCCTGCCTCAGCCTCAGCCTCAGCCTGCTTCAGCTTCAGCCTCAACCTTAGCCTCAACCTCAACCTTTTCCTCAGCCTCAGCCTCAGCCTGCATCAGCCTCAGCCTCAGCCCTCACCTGCCTCTAGCACAGCCTGCCCCAGCGTCTGCCATCAAGCAGCCTCAAGCCTCAGCCTCAATCGCGCAACCTCAGCATCAGTCCTCAAAACAGCCTCAGCCTGCCTCAGCCTCAGCCAGCCTCAGCCTCAGCCTCAGCCTCCTCAGCCGCAAGCCTGCCTCAGCCTCATTTTGCTACGGCATGGCCCGGGAATGGAGTTCTGGGAACTCGAAGACCACGAAGTGGCCTACAGTTGGCTCCGTGCATTCAAAATGTGGCCCGGGAATGGAGTTCTGGGAACTCGAAGACCACGAAGTGGTCTACAGTTGGCTCCGGGCATTCAAAATGTGGCCCGGGAATGGAGTTCTGGGAAGTCGAAGAGCACGAAGTGGCCTACAATTGGCTCCGGGCATTCAGAATGTGGCCCGGGAATGGAGTTCTGGAGGTCGAAGAGCACGAAGTGGCCTACAGTTGGCCTCCCGGATTCAGAATGTGCCCCGGGAATGGAGTTCTGGAGGTCGAAGAGCACGAAGTGTGTGACTGTTGGCTTAAAACGACTCTGCGGCACCCTGTTCCGGCAACACGCCAGACCCTCCCTGTGGATCATCTGCTGCCTCTTTTTTAACTCCATTAGAAACCTATCTTCTTCGCAGCGATGTAAAAAATAGCGAGGCAAAAAACAAAAAAAAAAAAAAAAAAAAAAAAAAAAAAAAAAAAACGCCAACTCCTGTCCATGTTTTAAACCGTCTCCCCCTGGGCACCCGCGGATGGGGAGGGCAAGATGGGGGCGAGGACTACTAGGACGGAAAAGATGACGGTGGCGAGGGAAGAGGATGAGGAGGAGGAGGAACAGGGACACGCCGGGCTGCACCCGACAGCAGCGGAATCGCCCGGATCGGCGGCACTGGCCGGAGGCCACTAAAATATTTGGCTTCGAGCGATCCCTACCGAAACCTTCGGCGTTTGGTCCCAACGGTGCGCGCGTCTACTGGAAGGATGTGCGCAGTGCCCGGCGGCGTCGGCCAGCGCGGCGGCCGGGCCAGGTCGCAAGTTGATGTTATAATATACCATGACCTGCTATGCTAGTATGTGGCGATGTGCTACACGGTCGTCTCATGACATGTTATGCGATAAAGCGCAATGATATGTGATGGTATGCCAAGGTGTCTGATGTTGTACTCGGTTATGCTATACTATGTTGTGTTATGTTGAGTTCTGTTGTACCATGGTATACTGTGATGTGTTACGTGATGGTATGTCATGTTCTTGTTTGTCATGAGTTTGCTATGTTATTGCATGTCGTGGCATGCTCGTGTTGTGTTATATGTTATAGTATGGTGTGGCATGTTGTGTTCAGGCGTGCTCGTCGCTATGCTCTGCTGTGGTATTATGATATGTTTGGTGACGCTGTGTCATGCTATGATATGTTACGTCAGTGTGTCTTATGGTATGTTCGGTTATGGTATGTTATGTTATGTTATGTTGTGTTATGCCGTTGTCTGTTCTGTCGTGTTCTGCTCTGGTATGTTATGTTATATGTGGGTGTCCTCTATTTGTCATGATATTGATATGTTATGTTCTGCCATGATCTGTCATGCTCTTGCTCTGTTCTGTCATGTTCTGTTGTGCCATATTGTGTTCTGTCGTGTTTGTGGAGTGCGCGAGGCGGGATAACCAAGACACTCGGGACAACTTGGGATCTGGCGGCCGCGGTATGCAAAGTGTGTTCTGTCGTGTTTGTCGAGGGCGCGAGGTGGGATAACCGGGACACTCGGGACAACTTGGGGTCGGGTGCCGCGGTATGCAGGGTGGGAGTGGCCGGAAGGTCTGTTCTCAAAACCTAACGACCCAAGCCTGTCCGGTGGGGAACAACAACACTAACACTAACAACAACAACAACAACAACAACAACAACAACAACAACAATTACTAGCACGTGGGGACACTCCGTTCTCACCAGTGCCAGGGTTTTCATAGGAGGCGGGCAATACCCCCACTTTGTGGGGGGGCCGGTCCAAGCTCTACCAAATTTCCAAACGACTCTTCGCCACCACCCACACCCAGCTTCCCGCCCTATGACGTTCGGACACTTCACTTCGTGGCATGCGGACGACCGTGGCTACTATTCAGGGCCCCGCGGCCGACGACGACGGCGTGCGCGCGCGAAGAAAAAACGAATGTGTCCCATAAGGTATTATTTGACAGGGATGATGGCCCTGGCATGCGCGCAACCGTTGTTGCAGAAGTTCGAAGCACGTGAAAAAGTTGCTCGCAAGAGCCCGTTTGACAGAAATGTTGAAAAAATATTGGGTTTCCTCAGAAATCCGCAAGAGCGCGCAAGATGAATTTTTGAAACTTTTTTTTTGAAAAACCATTGGGTTTTCATGTTTTTATGTTAAAATCGCTACGACAACTAAGGTTTTGGAAGGATTTCATCTTGCGCGCGCGAGTGTGCACTTCGTGTCATTTTTTGCAAAAGGATTCTTGAAGTTTGGCTATGTTAGAACAAGACATGTCATTTTATATTGTTTTTTGACCGGGAAAGCGGGCGTCAACAAAACAACCGGATCCGGACTCCCCCGATTTGCCTGAGACTTCCTCACGAAAATGATGAAAATGTGGCTGCGGCCTAGGCGCGGCGAGGGGGGCGTGCACCAGGGGGCCCAACAATAATTATTCTTTAGAAGAAATAATGTTCAACAACAACAACAACAACAACAACAACAACAACAACAACAACAGCAACAGCAACAGCAACAGCAACAGCAACAGCAACAGCAACAGCGACAACAACAACAACAACAACAACAACAACAACAACAACAACAACAACAGCAACAAGAACGCAACAAGTAGAATCCTCAACACGGATTCTCACTTCAGCCACGCACCCGGGGACAATGAATGACCGTTTCGGACCGTCCTGGGGGCCCAGGAGAATGGGGAGGAGGAGGAGGGGGAGGAGGAGGAGGAGGAGGAGGAGGAGGGAAAGGAGATGAGAGAGGAAGAGAGGAGGAGAAAGGGGCGGGGAGGAGAAGGCGGAGGAGCAGGAGAGCGGAGGAGGAGGCGAAGAGGTGGAGGAGGCCACCCTCGCTCTGATGTGCACTACGCAGCTGCACGCTCGGCAGCATCTGGGGGCCGCGTAACAGGACTCCGTCGGGCGAACGAGGCTTCCCGCAGCCTCCCGTGCCTCCTCCTCCTCCTCCCCCTCCTACCTCCTCCCCTCCTCCGTCCCCCTCCTCCTCCTCCTCCCCTCCTCCTCCTCTCCTCCCTCCTCCTCCTCCTCCTCCTCCTCCTCCCAATCCCTATCTCCTAAAACTCTATATCCTCCTATCTCTATATCCCAGTAATGTGTCTATCTCTGTCTTCTAAAAACACCAGCTCTACATCCTTGTCTCTACCCTTATACCTGTTCCGATCCCCCCATCGAGCCCCTCTCATCGTGGCCCCCCCGCACGACCCCCATCGTGGCCCTCATCGTGACTGTGTCAAGCTGTTCAGGGTCTTCTGCCTTCGTGGTGTCCTGTTGGCAGCGGGCCGGTGCGAGTTTCCGATCAGTCAGAAACATATCATCTGGCACATCGTTGTGACTTCGGAGAGGCACGGCGGGAGGCGTCGAGCAGTACCCAGCTCCAAGCGCCACGAGAAGCCGCTGTGCTAGGGCGACCGAAGACAAACGGCATCCGAGAGAAGAACCGCAACGGTCCTCCAAGAGCAAATGTCAGATGTGGCATCAACAGCCTGTCATTTTGAGAGGGCAGAGGCGCACCCGTGATTGAACTCCTCATCCGTGGTGACTGCAGCTCATCCCCTTATCGCCCTCAGACCCCCAACGCTCGCTGGCACTCCGAGCCTCCTTGGCCCAAGCCTCGCTCGCACCCCGAGCTTCCTATCTCCTAGGCTCCAAACGCCTCGCCCGCACCCTGAGCCTCCAAGAAACCCCAGAGCCTCCATCACACAGACCCCCCAGCGCCCCAGCGCCTCGCTGGCATCCCGAGTCTCCCCGAAGCAAGAAGGCCCAAATACGGCACAGACGCAGACTTCACGAGACGCGCGCGAAACTTCACGGGTCGGGCGGAAGGGGGGATGGGAAAGGGGAGAATTCGCGAATCAGCTCGAGCAGCTGGATTTTCCAGCGCATCCCAGTGGCGAGGTTTGAAACCAGCTGCACGTGGCCAAATTTATAACACCCCACTTCCCTTTTCTGGGGCGAGAGGCTCTCATGAGTTGCCACCGAAACGTGGCCTTCCGACTCCAGAGGCTCAGACCATCCCACAGCACATGGTTTTCACATCGACCTCGAATCGGCGATACGTCGTCGCCTAGATGCATTGCTCTGCTGGTCGATGTTCCGACTCCCCCAGCCAGCGGAAGGCGCACTGGATCGGGCTTCTTCTGACCAGGGTCAATGCAAACCAGGGTCAGTTAGGCCTTGCAGGAGCCTGCAAGACTCCACAGGATCCTGCAGGATCCTGCGCGCAAGCCCGGGACAGTGCACCCCTGGCTCTGCAGGATCCTGCAAGATCCGGCATCCTGGCTGACCCCCGTTTGCCCTGACCCCCGTCCCGAGGCTCCCGACTGAAACCACCTCCACCACCGCCGGGGATAGAGCTGCCAACTGAGTGACGATCAAAAACGGGTCTTACGCGAGATGCAACAGCGACCTTACGCAATGGCTTACGCGGGCCGCTGGCGCGGCACGCCGCATTGGAGACGAGGGCGCTCACGCGCGAACTTCCGCGGGCAGCTTACGCGCCATTTGTCGGCGCAAACGAGTCCTACAGTTCCCCGACCCCTGAGAGCCGAGGGGGGTGGGCCCAGCGCCGAGCCGAGAGCCCCCGCAAGGAGCTTCCGAAAGATCAAGCTCATGGCGGCGGCTCTTGCCCTCGAGCCGCCCGATCCTCTCGTCGCCGTGCGCAGTGCAGCTGATTGAGGGTCGGAGGATCGCGCCGCATCGCCAATGCGTCGCTGGTGCATCGGCGACGCACCGGCGACGTCGGTGATGCATCGGCGCCCTCGGCGAGGAGTAGGCTGGGCTCCACGTCGAGCTGCATCGCCGAAAATTCAAGTCATACTTCGGGTCTCCGTCGGCCATTCGGGACTATCCATGCAAACAAGGAGCGCCCTGGGCAATACACGGCGAGGTATTGCTCAGATCCGCGCGGTGCCTCACTCCGCTGGACCCACCAGCAGCCCTCGAAAGTGGCGACAATTTCGCAGATCGCAGCCCCCCCAGGCACGGCGAGGTCTTGCTCAGATCCGCGCGCTCCCTGACCCACCACACCCCCGAAAGTGGCACAGGTCGCCGATCGCACCCGGAGCACGGCGAGTCCTGCTAGCTGAGCGTGAATCCGCGCGGTTCCGCTGGACCCATCCAGCAGCCCTCCAAAGTGGCGATTATATATAATATGGCGACAATTTTTCGCAGATCGCACCACCCCTAGGACGGCGAGTCTTAGCTCAGATCCGCGCGCCCTCACTCCGGCTGGACCTACCACAGCCCACGAAAGTGGCGACAGTACGCAGATCGCAGCCCCCCAGGCACGGCAGGTCTTCTCAGAACCGCGCGTGCCTTCCCCCCGCTGACCCACCACACCCTCCGAAAGTGCGACAATTTCGCAGATCGCAGCGCAGCCCCCCCAGGCACGGCGAGGTCTTGCTCAGATCTGCGCGGTGCCTATTCCGCTGGGCCCACCAGCAGCCCTCGAAAGTGGCGACAGTTTCGCAGATCGCAGCCCCCCAGCACGGCGAGGTCTTGCTCAGATCTGCGCGTCACTCCGCTGGATCCACCAGCAGCCCTCGAAAGTGGCGACGGTTTCGCAGATCGCAGCCCCCCAGGGACGGCGAGGTCTTGCTCAGATCTGCGCGGTGCCTCACTCCGCTGGACCCACCAGCAGCCCTCGAAAGTGGCGACACTTTCGCAGATCGCAGCCCCCCAGGGACGGCGAGGTCCACCTCAGATCTGCGCGGTGCCTCACTCCGCTGGACCCACCAGCAGCCCTCGAAAGTGGCGACACTTTCGCAGATCGCGGCCCCCCAAGGATGGGGAGGTCCGCTCAGATCCGCGCGCTGCCTCACTCCGCTGGACCCACCAGCAGCCCCCGAAAGTGGCGACAATTTCGCAGATCGCAGCCCCCCAGGCACGGCGAGGTCTTGATCAGATCCGCGCGGCGCCTCACTCCGCTGGACCCACCAGCAGCCCCCGAAAGCGGCGACAGGTTCGCAGATCGCAGCCCCCCCAAGCACGGCAAGGTCTTGATCAGATCCGCGCTGCGCCTCACTCCGCTGGACCCACCAGAAGCCCTCGAAAATGGCGACAGTTCGCTAGATCGCAGCCCCCCCGCACAGCGAGGTCTTCTCAGGATTCCGCGCGGTGCCTCACTCCGCTGTACCCACCAGCATCCCCCGAAAATGGCGACAGTTCGCAATCGCTGCCCCCCAGTCCGGGAGTTGCTCAGATCGCGCGGTGCCTCACTAGTCTCTCGCTGTTCCCCACCAGCAGCCCCACGAAAAGCTGGCGACAATTTCGCAGATCGCCGCCACCCCAGCACGGCCGAGGTCTTGCTCAGATTTCCGCGTGCGCCTCACACCGCAGGAACCCTACCAGCAGCCCTCGAAAGTGGCGACAGGTTCGCAGATCGCAGCCCCCCAGGCACGGCGAGGTCTTGCTCAGATCCGCGCGGTGCCTCCCCCCGCTGGACCCACCAGCAGCCCTCGAAAGTGGCGACAATTTCGCAGATCGCAGCCCCCCCAGGCACGGCGAGGTCTTGCTCAGATCCGCGCGGTGCCTCACTCCCTGACATACCACAGCCCCCGAAAATGGCGACAGGTCCAGATCGCACCCCCCAGCACGGCGAGACGGCGAGTCTTGCTCAGAATCCGCGTGCTCACTCCGCTGGAACCCCCACCAGCAGCCTCCCGAAAGGGTGACAATTTTCGCAATCCGCAGCCCCCCAGCACAGATATATATATGTTTCCGAGACTATCGGCCACCGCGATCGCAAGCCCCCCCAAGCCAACGGCCGAAGGACTTGATTCAGATCCGCGCGGTGCCTCATCCCTGGCACCAAAAAAAAAAAATACCAGCAGCCCTCAAAAGTGGCGACAGTTTCGCAGATCGCAGCCCCCCAGGCACAGCGAGGTCTTGCTCAGGTCCGCGCGGCGCCTCACTCCGCTGATCGCAGCCCCCCCAAGCACGGCGAGGTCTTGATCAGATCCGCGCGGTGCCTCACTCCGCTGGACATACCAGCAGCCCTCAAAAATGGCGGCAGGTTCGCAGATCGCAGCCCCCCAGGCACGGCGAGGTCTTGCTCAGATCCGCGCTGCGCCTCACTCCGCTGGACCCACCAGCAGCCCTCGAAAGTGGCGACATTTCGCAGATCGCAGCCCCCCAGGCTCGGCGAGGTCTTGCTCAGATCCGCGCGGTGCCTCACTCCGCTGGACCCACCAGCAGCCCTCGAAAGTGGCGACAATTTCGCAGGTCGCAGCCCCCCAGGCACGGCGAGGTCTTGCTCAGATCCGCGCGGCGCCTCACTCCGCTGGACCCACCAGCAGCCCTCGAAAGTGGCGACAGGTTCGCAGATCGCAGCCCCCCAGGCTCGGCGAGGTCTTGCTCAGATCCGCGCGGCCGCCTCACTCCGCTGGACCCACCAGCAGCCCTCGAAAGTGGCGACAGTTTCACAGGTCGCAGCCCCCCAGGGATGGCGAGGTCTAATTTGGGTCCGCGCGTGGCGTTACTGTGCTGGGCCCCCCAGCAGGCCTCGAAAGTGGCGACAGTTTCACAGATCGCAGCCCCCCAGGGATGGCGAGGTCTAATTTGAATCCGCGCGTGGCGTCACTGTGCTGGGCCCCCCAGCAGGCCTCGAAAGTGGCGACAGTTTCACAGATCGCAGCCCCCCAGGGATGGCGAGGTCTAATTTGGGTCCCGCGTGGCGTCACTGTGCTGGGCCCCCCAGCAGGCCTCGAAAGTGGCGACAGTTTCACAGATCGCAGCCCCCCAGGGATGGCGAGGTCTAATTTGGGTCCGCGCGCGGCGTCACTGTGCTGGCCCCCCCCCAGCAAGCCTCGAAAGTGGCGACAGTTTCACAGATCGCAGCCCCCCAGGGATGGCGAGGTCTAATTTGGGTCCGCGCGTGGCGTCACTGTGCTGGGCCCCCCAGCAGGCCTGGAAAGTGGCGACGGTTTCACAGATCGCAGCCCCCCAGGGATGGCGAGGTCTAATTTGGGTCCACGCGTGGCGTCACTGTGCTGGGCCCCCCAGCAGGCCTCGAAAGTAGCGACAGTTTCACAGATCGCAGCCCCCCGTAGGCAAGACAGGAGGAGGCAGGCAGAAGGCGGGAGGAAGGAAGGTGGAGACCACAGCCCCTTATTCAAAACGAATACCCAACCAAGGAGGGTTGATGCTACGAAACGGACCTCTCGCGCGCGCTCGTCGCAATCGTTCGAACGAAATGGTATGCGTGCTGTCGCATGAACCCACAGCACAAGAAACGGGACGCCAAATCTGAGATTTGACGCGAACTCCCGCTTCAAGCATCCAATGAAAACCGTCAAAACCCAAGACATGCACGTCAAAACGTGGAGACAAACCCGAGTTCGGGCGAACTCGAGTCTCACGTTTCCTTGAGTCTTCTCCCCCTAAAGAAATTGACCCTGGTGTTGACCCCTACCCCCCATCTCCCCATCTACTCGGATCTCATTTGGAACCTCCTCCTCCTCACCCTCCTCCTCCTCGTCCTCCTCCTTCCCCTCACTCCTCCTCCTCCTCCTCCCCCTCCTCCTCCTCCTCCTCCTCCTCCTCCTCCTCCTCCTGCTCCTCCTCCTCCTCCTCCTCCCCCTCCTCTTGTCACGCCCCCAGACATGTCGGTGGGGCGGGCCGAGTGTTCCGCCTGAGACATCCTCACCGCTTATGGTCCTGAAGATTGATAGTTAAAGAAGCGTCACGGATGAAGGGCGGGTCGAGTCGTGCTCAAAATGTTGCCCTCACCGGAGCGCCGCGCACATTCGTCTTGAACCTTTGCAGCAGTTGTAGGGGTTGGGGGCGGGTCCTTTTCAAGATGTGGTTATCGGCTTAGCGCTGGGCACATTCGTCTAAGTTTGCGACAGTTGCAAAGATGGGGGCCTGGTCATTTTCAACATGTGGCTCTCCCCTTAGCGCCGCGCGCGCTCCCAGTAAAAGTTTGCAGCGGTTTCGCGGATGGAAGGCGGACCGATTCCAAGATCTTGCTCTCGCCCAAGCGCCGCACACATTCGTCTTGAGAGCTTGCAGCAGTTTCTAGGATCGGGGACGAATCCTTCTAAAGATGTGGCGCTCGCCTTTGCGCCGCGCACATTCGTTGCAGAAGCTTGCAGCGGCTTCAAGGATTCGTATAATTGAAGTCCCATGAACGGCTTTCTGACACGATGTATCATTATCAGAAAGACACGTTATAACAGGCGATTCGCTATATCAGGAATGCAGTTTCGGCATGACTTAGGACAATCAGGACGCAACAGTCGCGTTTATTCGCGGCGTTGAAATCCCAGGACTGTGTTGTGGCACGATTGAAGATTATAGTCAAGATATTCCAGCGGTGCCCTTCCACAGTTCTCGTAATGAAAATAAATTGTTGCAAGGAGTTCCCTACGAAGAAGAAACGTGGAGGGAAGGTCTCATCTAGAGCAACATCGATGATGCGTCCTGGCTTTGCACTGCTTCTCCTCCTCCTCCTCCTCCTCCTCCGCGATCCTCCTCCTCCATCCTCGACCATCATCCCTCCTCCTCCCCGCCCCTGGCCTCCACAGGCGGCCTGTAGCTCCTCGACCATCCCCCCCCCCGCCCTGAGAGGGCCCGCCTCCAGCGCGCCCACGCCCTGCGGGCTGTCGCTCAGCGCCGACGCCCACGCCTCTCTCGGGCGGGCGGGCCCCTCGGCCCGCCCACGGCCATCAGCCAGCTCAGCCGTCGACGGGCCGTCCGAAGGCGACCCGGGATGGAGCACTGGCCCCATGGGGGAGGCATCGGGCCCTCCAGGGGCCCCGCTCTCTCCATGGCGGCACCAGTGGTGCAATCAGGGCATGGCCGCCAGAACGCTGGCCACGATCGAGGATCGAGGGACGGGATGTGAAACGCTCTTGGCTCTGCGGGGGCGCCATCGTGGCCACGGCGGCTGGACGCACCTCGAGAAAGTGGGCAGGATGGACCCTCGCGCGCTGGCCTCATTCGTTGTTTGTTGGACTGCAGCGGGGACCTGCCTGGGGCGTCGTCGGCCGCCGCCTGTCCGGACGAGCTGGCGCTGCCGTTCGTACGGCGGCGCGCCCAGCTTTCAGCAACCAAGGCCCTGACATCCTGCAGCTGTGCATCCTTGAAGGGGCCCTGGAACACACAACAAATACACACAAATAACAGGATTCCAAACACTTTCTCATATTTGGTGGGTTTTTGTCTTCCCCCCCGCTTCCCATATTTTCCTAGGGAGTCGACGATGAAATTGTGTCTGTGTGGTTTTTTCCCTCCTGAATCCTGTGTGCGCCCACGGCCATCCAACTGGTTGCCGTGAGGACCGCGGACCACGGAACGGAGGTTGAAGACGGCTGTTGGGACGAGGTGGCCCAGCGCCGCTTCGGGCTTCCAGCTGACAGGAAAGGAGAGCGAAAGGGGCCCCGCCGTCGCTGCGGCTGGCCGCGGCTCGAAAAGCTAGTCGGGATTCCACCCCGGGAGTGGTCTCGGGACCGACTTTGAGCGACTCTGCCTCGGCCTCTCTCCCCCCTCGTGACCCATGCTCCCTGGGCTCCTGGCAGCCCTCCGGCCGCCCTCAGAGCGAAAGGGCCCTGCTGGCCACGGCGGGCCTCGGCCGTGAGCAGACTCCTGCCGGGCGTTGGCAGAAGTGGGTTCAGTGGGACCTGGCTTAGCGACGTGTGCGGGGGGCGCCCCCCTGGGCCCCGTTCCACTCACCGGAACTGCCGCCACCAGGAAAAGCACCAGCTACGGTAGACCTGGCTTCGTGATTCTGGCAAATTGAAGGGCTCTGGGGCCTTACTACTAACCGGGTCCCTTTACCATTAAGTCGGGCCTGTCCCCCTACAGGCCGATTTTAAGCGAGTAAAAATAGTCAAAAAGATACCCTAAAATATTCAAAAATGGTAAAACAAATCATCCCCTGACTCTTTTCTACTATTTTTGAATTCTCCTCCTGTAGAGGGACAGGCCCGACATAACCTTACCTGGGGCCCTGGCTGTACCCGGTCCTGCGAAGCGCTGCAGAGGGGACGAGGGGGCCCGCCTGGCCACGCTGGGTCCCCTGGGCGCGAGCAGGTCCCCTGACCTGGAGCGAAGGCACGACCAGAGAGCCAGAGCCCCTCGCCAGCGTCCTCCGATTCTGGGTCTCGACATCTGGCCGAGGGCAGGGGGGGGGCAGGCGGAAGGACCCAGGCGGGGGCGTCGTCGCTCTGCTCCTGCCGCTCGCGCGGGCAGGACTGGGGGCGAGGGGCCCGGACCGGTCGCCAAAAGCAGCCGCCAACGCAGCCGAGATCTGGTCCATGGTCGGGCGGGGCGGCAGGGGGGCACAGGGGGGGTTTGAGAATCAGCTCACGTAGCTGATTTTCCCGGCGCCTCCCAGCGCCGGACGCGGCTATGTATCCAGGAATGGGCCAGTGGGGCCCAAACTAGCTGCATGCAGCAGATTTCGTACCCCCCCCTTTCCCAGTCCCCCCCTTTCGTCCGGCCCGATATGGGCGGCGGGCGGCGGGCGGGCGGCGGAGGGCGGATGCCCGCGCCGATCGGCGAAACAAGAGATGGAGAGACGGCGACAACTGGAACCCAAAGATCGAGAGGCCGCCTCCCTCGCCACGCCCCCGGCCAGGGCCCGCCCGTGGGCTGGTCCCCAGAGCAGCCCCGGGCTCCTGTCCTGAGCGTGCTGTGCCGAGAGGGAGGGCATTGACGTGCCGAGGCCTGTCGACGAGCCGTCCCAGAGTGGTTCTTGTCTCAGCTTCTTGACGGCGCTCCCGCCCCCCCCCTTCGCGGGCTCCCAGCCCCATGCCCTCGACGGCTCTTACACTGAAGGGGCCCAGGGACACACAAATAAGTAGACACTCAGGATTCCCCGAATGTTTCCATACTCCTCTGAATTTCGTCTCCCCTTCCACTTTCTATGTGTTCTGTTCCTGGGGATCACGTTTACTTGTGTCTGTGTCTATTATAGATATTTGTATTAAAAAATGCGCAGGCATTTCAAATACAAGTGCCGGGGCCGACCTCTATTTTTGGGTTCGCTGCTTCGGCTCAAGAACCGTTTGGTCACCGCGCCGTCTGTTGGTTTCCGCGCCCCACGCGGTGCCTCACGCGGGCCGGCGGCGCGCCTCAACGCGCGGAGAGGAGAGGGTGCGGCTACGGGCGACCCTCGGTCGGCGCCATCCAGCCCGGCCGATCATCCAGAAGAACAGCAACGAAGAACTTACACATTCACCTTAGTGGCCCCACCCTTCCTTCCGCCTCCTCCTCCTCCTCCTCCTGCGACGACAGGGGGGGACTGACTCGGGGGGGGGGGGGGCGTAGACCTGGAATTGGGGATGCATCGCAGAACGTTTGCCCTCGGTGTTCCTGCCTCGGAAGCCTTCCAGCGGCTGCGCCTCGCCGAGGGCGCTCCGTGGGTGCCCGGAACCGCTGGAGGTCCGAGGAATGGCCCGAAGACCACCAGGGGACTGGCGGGGGGGAGACATGGGCCTGCAGTCAGCGATGCGTCGCCGATTGAACAGCGACAGGCCCTCGATAGCCGATCCGCATGGTCCTGGGCGGGGTGGGCCATCAGGCCGCCATCGGCGATGAATGGGCGATTGGGGGTCGCTGCCTCCCGAAGGCAGCCCCAGAGTCAACTTGAGGCGGTCCGCGCGAGAGGTTTCGGTCCTGGCGCGCGAACGCACCAGCCGTGGCGCCGGAGGCACCGCCAGGGGGTGCCCAGCGCCGACCCGAGAAACACGCGCGAACCGGATGTGTGCTTCTTCAACAGTCTGAGGTGTCCAGAGATCCGACGTGCTGATGTTTCAATGCAGGGCCCCCGAAATCTCGACCCTCTCCCCAAGGCCAGCTTTCGATCCAGACACGTTTTTGACGGTCCAGCGGCACAGCGAGTACCCCCAGACCCCGAAAACAACGGAAAAAAAATGTCGCAGTTTGTTTAAAATCGAAGCTTTGGAGGTGTGGCTTTCAACCTACGTATAAAACTCGAGCCGCTGGCGGCCGTCAGGGACGATCTGGGTGCCCCTGGAACGCTCCTGGCGAGGCGCGGCTGCTGGCAAGCCTTCCAGGGCGAAAGGACCTCCAGCAACAACTGCAGAAAACCTGCCAAAACCTAGGAGGACTGAGGATCGAGCAGGAAGATCGAGGATCGATGAGGATCCCAGTCTCCGCGAGCATCGACGCCCCTCCTCAAAAGGGATCAAGGAAGAGCAAACATGGATCAGCGACGCGTGGACTAGCGACGGGCCCCGCTTCCGTGCAGAATCGGCGTGTTCCGTCGCCAAGTCGGCCAGTACTGGTCATGTGTTATGAGGTACTCGGAGCAAAGTGATTTGAGACAGCGGCAACTCGAAATTGCACCCTGGACCCTACCTTGGCCCAAACGTACGACTTTTCGAGCTGCGGCCAACCGTGGCGCGACGAGGAAGCCCCCCGAAGGCCGACTACCGTTATCTCAACTTGCCTTCCTCTGCAGCACCTTCCCCAATCCGTGGATCTGGTGGCCCACGCGCCAGATCCACAGATCCCTACGGCGAGTTTGTCTCGTGACGACGTCGGCGTTGGTTCCTGACACAGCGTGGACCGTTCCAACCTTGAACGATCGGCGGCGTTTCGATCGCTGGACCGTTCCATACTGGTCGACTCTGGGCCGCTGGCGACGTTCAAGCTTGAACGCCCGCGCTGGTGTCGCCGCCGCGTCGACACGACACGAACGCGAATACGGTGCGGACGCGCCGGAAGAAAACCTGGCAGGCAAAAAGCCGTGCCTCGTGGTGACTGACCAGCGCGCGAGCTGCGACTGGGGAGACGCCCAGAGCACCCTGAACTCGTCAAGTTCTTGCACAGACGCGAGAGGTCACCGCGCAGCGCGGGAGGCGGGAGGAAAGAGGAGGGAGGAGGGAGGGAGGGAGAAGGGCGGAGGGCGGAGGGAGGAGGGAGGAGGGAGGAGGCAGGAGGGGAGAGGGAGGAACCCTGGCGAACAAAAAAAACCTCCGGTCTCTTCATGCGCGGCCCCACTGCATGCCGAAACCCGCAGACAGAGAATCGGCGAGCCGCGCCCCTGGCTGCGGCGACGCCGTCTGCTGCACCGCCGCCTTCGGCTCGCGGAGCCTTTTGGGGGCGGAGGAGGCGCGCGGCCCGTGGACCCGCCCCCTGTGCTCCTCGCTCCTCCTCCGATCCCCCCCCCCACCCCTCCCCTTCCTGCTCCTCCCTCCTCGTTTCTCCTCCTTCCCTCTCCTCCTCCTCCTCCTCCTCCTCCTCCTCCTCCTCCTCCTCCTCCTCCTCCTCCTCCTCCTCCTCCTCCTCCTCCTCCTCCTCCTCCTCCCCCCCCTCCTCCTCCTCCTCCTCCTCCTCCTCCTCCTCCTCCTTCTCCTCCTCCTCCTCCTCCTCCTCCTCCTCCTCCTCCCTCCCTCCCTCCCTCCCTCCCTCCCTCCCTCCCTCCCTCCCTCCCTCCCTCCCTCCCTCCCTCCCCCTCATCCTCCCTCCCCCTCCCCCTCCTCCTCCTCCTCCGCAGCTTCCGATAGTACTCAGCGGCATCCTCCCTGCTGGGGAGACATAAGACTCGAGTTGGCCTGACTGCGCCGGCAGGAGCATGACCCCTCGAACCCTTTCCCAGGGCAGCTTTTAGACGGCCCCGACGCGTTTGTTTAACGGCTCCGAGGCTCAAGCGAGACTAAACCAGACGCCTCTACATTTTTCGAGGCGCTGGACCCAAATCCAATGGATTGATGTATTCAACACGGGGTCCTGAGAAGTCCCGATCCTTTCCCATGGCCAGTTTCTCATCAGAGGCCGTTTTTGACAGCCCGAGACCCAACAAGAACCGAAGCAACACGTGGGGGATCTTGCTTTTTTGCGCCATGGCTTGGGTCTCTGGCGGCCTCTCGGGGCGCAGCTGCTGGCAGGCATCCCGAGGCGATAACACATGCAGCAAAGGGCGAGAAACCATGAAAACGGCAAGAGCGGACGACGACCCTGACATCCGCCGATCTGATTTTTCCCATCCGCGACGCAGCACTCCCGACCGCTTTACTACTTTTCCGCCCTAGATGCACTTCTGTCCAATAGCGCCCCCATAGGGTCCGAAACCTACGAAACCTACGAAAACCTGCCGGTTGGAAAATCATATCGTCCGAGAGCTGAGGGCGAAGACGACGACGGCGAGGCCCAGCAAACACCATGAGATCCGACGCCGCGAAGACCAGAGTCCAAAACCCCATCTTTCTGCGGCATGGTGCCAAATCGATCTGTGAGGGTCCCGGGTCATGAAACTTGGCGGAAACGCCCGAAGTGGAAAAATGCACGCCCGGATCTCAGAGCAGCGAAAGCCTACGAAGACGGCAGAAGCGGACGACGACGACGACGGCGGCGGCGACGACGACGACGACGACGACGACGGCGGCGGCGGCGACGACGACGACGACGGCGAGAGGCCCGGCGAGGGGGGGGAACTGGTGCGGCTCGAGCGCGCCGCTGGTGCTCTTGGAGACCGGCTGCCTGCTCGGCCGGGGCTGCCCGTGCCCGAAGACGCCGAGGTCGGCGTGGTCCTGGGAGGGATCCAAGGGCAGGACAGGGCTGAATCTAAACAGTGCTTTTCGTTTTCGTTTTGTTTTGCGTTCTTCCTCGTTGTGCCTTCGATTCGCCTTGAATCCAAAACAATACGAAAAACAGAACGGCCCACGAGATGGCCAAAATACCGTTTAGGTCCAACCCCGGAGCAAGATGACCCCAAATCAAATCGGAAAATCGAAAAGGCCATCAAAATACATCGAATCGGCCAAAGAAATCTTTAAGCAGAGCGGAAGGCAGCGGGATCGGCGTCCGCCAGCCCAAGGTGAGGCAGAATGACACAATCCAAACCAAAGTCGGAATGCAGAACCGAATCGAATCGAAATAGGAATCGTCGAAACCGAATCGATTCGAGCCGAGAGAGTCGAAATGGCTCCTGGAAGGCGGATCCTACAGTTTCGACTCCGACACACTGGCGTTGAGAAGAGACATCAGAGGCACTCCTTCCCACAGCACACCGCCAACAAGAGAAAAAAGCCTGCATCAACAAAAAAGGCAATCAAACAACACGTGACTGGATTTGAGCCGCGGGCTGCGATGCAAGACGCACGTTGCGACCGATACTCGGGGGCGGCCAAGAGGGGGGCGTCCAGGAGGGGGGGGGCGCAAATCATGGCCAGCGGCATGTGCGCGGCTCAAGGGGGGGCCAGGGACCTTATGAAACACGAAGAGGCGCTATGAAATCTAGAGAAATATCATGGCCCACGCCATGATATCCACCACCACCCTAGCCATCACCCCCCTCTCTGCCGCCCCCGAGATACTCGGGAGCCTCGTGCCCACCGCGCGAGTGAGCTCACGCACCGCAGCCGCGCGGGCCGACGAGGGTGGCCGGCGCGCCGACCGCCCGCGGCCTCCAAGAATCCACGGTGGGGAGCCCCGGAAGGGCCGGCTGCACGCCCCGCAACACAGCGGAACGCGCTTCCTTTGCAGCCGCCACGGGTCCTGCCGTGGGCGCCTCGGATATTTTTCGGCGACTCCGAGGGATGTGGTCTGCATAGGGTGTGGCTTGCAACCGGCACCCTTAGGGGCACCCTGGGGGCCGCGCGAGGGCCTCGACAGAGCTCTCCGCCGCGCCCCGCGGAGGCCCAACGACGACAGCGTCGTGCCCCCAGGCCCCGACGGTGCCGATCGCAAAACCACCCCCCGGCGTAACCATACCCTTTGTAATCGCCGAATTGTGTAGCCCTGATCCAAGTCATGAGAACGCGCGACGGTTACGCACTTGAAGCCCCAAGCTGCTACAACGAAAAGTGTAGCTACCAGAAGGCTGTTGCAGCCGATGTGTAGTCAACTGTGTGGCCATTTTTGTAGCCGCTGTTCCGTTCGGTTCTTTCCACCCCTGCAGGCGTCGCTCCCCCAACCCCCATGTTCTAATTCCAGCGCGCATGAACGCACGACGAAGCAATACCGCGCGGGCGCGCATTGCGTGATATCTGCAGGAGGGCCAGTTGTTCATACGGAGGCGATGAGGGTTCTAACCTTAGTAAACTACCCAAGACGTGCCAAACCACGTCTCCTCGCGAGGCGGCTGTCTGTATGATCGCTCCATTCAAATCTACTCCGCTGGAGCTCCCAGAGGTCCGCGAAAGAAACGACAGCTGCGCAGTTGGCAGCCTCCCAGGGAACCGCAAGGTCTCGTCTGACGACTGTCTCTGCTGGACCCCACAAGAGCACACGAAATTGGGAACGGTTGCGCAGGTCGCAGCCTCCCAGGGAGCCGCGAGGTCTCGCCTGACTACCACCTCCGCTGCGCACACGAAAGGGGCGACGGTTGCACAGTTCGCACCCCCCCCAGGGAGCCGCGAGGTCCGGCCTGCCCTCCGCCTCCGCTGGACCTCTCAGGAGCCCACGAAAGTGGCGACATCGCAGCCATCCGGGGAGCGGCGAGGTCTCGGTCAGGTGCGCATAAGCATTCGCTCCGCCGCGCCTCCCAGGAGCCCACGATAGATGTGACAATTGCGCAATTCGCAGCCACCCGGGGAGCCACGAGGTCTCGGCTGGGTGCGCGTACTCTCCCACTCCGCTAGACCTCCCAGGAGCCCCCCAAAGTGGTGACAGTTGCGCAATTCGCAGTCACCCGGGGAGCGGCGAGGTCTCGGCTGGATGTGCCCACTCCCTCACTCCGCTGGGCCTTCCAGGAGTCCACGATAGTGGCGACAGTTGCGCAGTTCGCACCCCTCCCAGGAAGCCGCGAGGTCTCGGCTGGATGTGCGTACTCCCCTGCTCCGCCGTGCCTCTCAGGAGCCCACGAAAGTGTCGACGGATGTTCAGCTCACAGCCCCGAAATTGAAGGTTCGAGGGAGGGAAGCAAGGAGGCACGAGGCAGGAGGGGGGAGGAGGAGGAGGAGGAGGAGGAGGAGGAGGAGGAGGAGGAGGAGGAGGAGGAGGAGGAGGAGGAGGAGGAGGAGGAGGAGGAGGAGGAGAAGGAGGAGGGGGAGGGAGACGCGCGAAAAGCCCTTTTCAAAATGACATGCCAACAAAGGAGGAATGGGTAAGGGAAGCAAAGAAGAGTCCCACAAGGGTGACGGCGACGGAGGGCCCGAAGACGTTTGGTCAAGCAGCCGTTTCGCCTGAGACTTGCGCGCATTGTTGTCAGGAATCGCGCGCTCGCCTCAATGCAGGCTAATGTTTTGGTCTGGACGGCCACGCTCCCTCGTAAGAGATGAGCCACTCTCACCATCCCAGCCTTCCGCACCATTCTAACCAGTCTAACCAATCCGCCCCTTCACCCTTGTTGCTGTTACGGTGCTCTGCTGGGGTAAATGCCCGCAGGCCGCCAAAATGTTACACAACTGTTGCCAGACCTGCACATGTACACGTCATCGTACACCCCCTACTCTGAATATTTGGGAGATCGGACAAAGCCCTTTGATCCCCGTCGACAGGTCGCCCAACTAAGTTCTGCACCACAGATATGTTTCGACCAGCCCAGACCGAGCCCAATGATGCGATCGGGGGGGGGAGAAGGAATGAACAACGATCTCATCTATTGCGAGAAAAAGTCTCGCAGCCTCGAAGGCATCAGGGGGTCAACATTTTGAAAATGCACCGTTCCCGTACCCCTGACTCCATCACTTTTTCAATGACTTCGACTCCCAGGAGGTCTCGAAACCTTCCCTGGGGTGAACTTTCCACCCTGCATCGTTTTCAGACGGCCGCTTCACCCCGTGAGGACCCCTGGGCAACAAAACCAAAAACTACCGTCGTGAGTCTTTCCTGACCCGAGGGAGGTCTGGGTTCGTCTCTATCTCACATGTGCTTCGCTGTGACCTTCGCCGCGGCAGGCCGGGGCAGCGGCGCCTCGCCCGGCCGGGCGCCCGCGGGGCTGGCGCGGCCGTGGGGCCCAGGCGGGCCGCCGGCGCGAGACTGGCGGCCGCGCCTGGCCTCGGCGAAGGGGGAGGGAGGGGAAGCAGGGAGAAAAGAGGGGAGGAGGGGAGGGGAGCGAGGCGGAGGGGAGGGAGGAGAAGAGGGAGGAGAGGGAGGACAAGGAACAGCAGCAGGAGGAGTCTGGCCTGCGCACTCGAGAACGCACGGCTCGACTGGGAAAAGGGGCAAGGCAGAAAGCAAACGGGGTGCCTCAAAACTCAATTCATGACGACAACGGAATCCTCACCTCCGACGGCGGGGTGCATGGGCCAGTGGACGAACGGGTTCTCCTGAAGGCCACGTCCCAGTTCCATTCTTTTTGACACAACTCCACGTTTGATCTTGTTGATGATTGTACGTTGACCGGCGGCCATGCTGCCTGGACACGTCGCCACCAATATGTTGAGTCGGCCTCCTCCGTGCTGAGCAATGTGACCCAGGCCCAAAGACATGGCACCAGAGCTGTCCGTTCATGAGCGAACAACGGTGGTCATATGCAAAACTCTTGCCACGGAAGACAATAAATGCCTGAGGGGTGGGCGAGAGCTGAACCGGCACGTTGAACGCTACAAATCAGCACATTTGGTAGATCGAAGCCAATCCAACAAAATCCGGGGGTAAGGAAAACATTAATTTTCTGCACTGTTTTTTTGCGCCCGTCCGTGCCACGCTGCTTCATAAGGTGCCCACTTTGAACATCCAAAAACATTTTTCCGGTCGGCGCCAGTGGTGTCCTTGAGCTTGCGGGTTCCATCTGCAACGGTTAACGAAGAATGGTAACAACGTGGCTCACAACTGCCGCTGCTCGCATGTGGATCCCGGCCATATGGTGCCTCCACATTTTCAAACCGTCCACTTGAGTCTGGATGTAGTTCATCGCCTTCGCCACTGCCGCTTTGGCTCGTTCGTCCGCCACTGCATTTCCACGGGAAGCTTCTGGTGGAACCTTGCACCGGGAGTCCTGCCTGGATCCACCTAGGTGTGAGTAGCATTTTTTGAAAGCGATACCCTCACGTCCACCTGGCCGAGTGTCCGCAGCCTGTTTGACTGCCATCCACCAACTGAGGTTGCTGCCTCCGGGGTTGGAATCTCGACCTGCCTGCCAGCCATCAAATGCAATTCGCTCATCTGTCAATATTGGATCATCTCCTTCCGCAGTAGCAATAGCGAAGGCTAGTGCAGCAAACTCAGAGAAAGACACCGCATGTCTGTCAGGAGTGAGCCCCCCGTGCATTTGGAGCTCACGACCGGCCAATTGTAGACAATATCCCCAAGCTGCCCTCGCTTCTGTTCCGTCTGTGGACTTTGAGCCATCTGGGAACGCCAACTTCGCTCGGAGTTGAACTCCTCGTGTATGAGCCAAGCCATGAATGACATGAGGTGGTGCATAAGTTGGCCAACCGCAGGGCTGCAATAGCTGAGGTCGCATTCCTGCCACGAGATAGAAGCAGGCACTTGGCTGGGACGTCCTGGGAGTATGCCTCGAAGCCACACGGGGCGAAGCCCAGGATTGTCAGCCACCTGCTGCCAAGCACGGTTCGGAAGGTCCGCCAGCGCCTCCAGTCATGGGTGTTCGATGCTTCTGTTGCATGCGCAACCGCATGTATGGTGAAATGTGTATTCGACTTTCGTCTCGCAGCTGCTGCATTCTGCCGCGGCGAGGCACTGTCCTTCCACTAGCCTCGATTGATGCCAAAGCCCACTCGACACTAATGTTTTCACTGCGCCAGCATATGTTCAAACATGTCCTTCCGCGCATGGAAATGATGGGTACTCGCACTTAGACAGCGTCCCCACGTTTCATGTCATGACCATCCATGCGCGTGGGCGCTTATGTGCAAAGACGTTTGCTCATAAGTTCTCATATTGTTTGGCAGAATTCAGTGAGGCCCAATGCGTTCCCACCTTGAAATCCTCTAACATCATCGTCGTCGTCAATCCACTTGTCGGGTAATGCAACGTCCCATCCAATATCTGAGAAGCCTGCGGTTAGAGCAGCCATTGGGCCAGCAAGCGCTCGCCATCGGGCGTTGGCTTTCTTGCCCATGGAGATGCTGCGTATGTAAATCCAACCTTGCTGGGGCCTGCCACGTAGAGGTTCCTGTCTGCGCCAAAGTTCGAGCCACCCCGTAGCCTGCCGACGAAGTGCTTGCGACACTGGATCCCACTCAGGGTAGCAGAACAGCATGGCCGTCGCGTTGCAGTGCCACCCTTTGGTGAAACCTGCCATGTTGGCTCCCTAGCTGCTTCGCGAGGGGACAGGTAGTCCAAACGCAGGGGCGTCGTACGAGGCACTGACCTGACGTGAGATAAACAAAGCTGACTGTCATGTTCTGTGTCGTGAATGCGTAAGAACGAAGTTTGCCCTCGATGCTCTGATGCTTGCCGCTTTGCGTCGAACTCTAGTTGTAGCCACCGTGCGTTGCCGACCGCGTGCAGCATCCAGCCCAAGATTTCTGCCATGCAGCTGCTTCTTGATGGAGGTAGTGAGTGGTTCAAGTCTCTTCGCCACCGCGTCGTGAACAACTGGTGGAGCCAGCAACGTCGGTGTATCGGATATCGTTAGGTCAGCTTGCAGAGAGCCCTTTTTAATATGGCAAAGGATGACTCGGAGGTATGAAAATGGACGGGCGCCAGCATGCCTTGAAGTCGGGGCGCTCGATCGCCCACGTATCCCCGAGCAGACGTCCCCGCTTGCTTCTCGTGCGTGGCCTCCTGGATGTGATACAGCAATGCCCTGGCAGAGTGATTTGCCGCACGACACCCTGCAAGGATCCAAATTGTGCGGACAGGTCGCTTGATCAGCGTACGCTCCATGAGCACGTAGAACTCTTGGAGCCAGGTGAGGAGGGCCAAGTGCAATTCAATGGGGGGGTGTCGTCAATTTTCCGCGTCAGGAATCCCAGTTTTGAGAAGACGTGAACCTCTTCCAACTCCAGAAACAACTCTGCCACCAAAGTGGTTCGTAGGTGGAAAGATGCCGTATCCAGTGCAGGAGAAAACCACCTGTAGCGCCGATGATCCGTTGATAGCATTGTCCAGAATCCTGCACGGTGGTCGCACCAATCCCAGAGATCTCGTCTGCATAACTTCCCATTTCTACGAATTGGCATTGGAAAAAATCCAACCGTCCTCCCACCTCCAGCAGGGTCATCCGTGGATTTCTTGGCCAGCATGGTATACCATACGTGAAGCCACTGTGTCGGCCATCTCAGAGACCCAACCGCAGACGTGAGCAAATCAGCAAGTTGAGCCCTTCCTGCTGGAGATGGCGCGATGAAGTGCTCAGGCGCCCGCCACCTACTCCAAGCACCGTGTTGGGCTTGAGCTGCTTCGCCGCCCTGAGGAGTTGCGCGCAGAGCAACTTCTTTCAAGTGTCGTAGCACACGTAGAAGCTCGTCGTCTCGAGGGTGTTGTGAGAGGGAGGGCAAGGAGGAGGAGGAGGAGGAGGACGGCACATGGGGCCAGTCTGAGGTGGAGCGCAGTAGGGAGGAGAGGGAGGAGGAGAGGGACCCGCAGACCCGATCTGGAGACGGAGGAGCCCAACTCTCTGCCGATCTGGTTGTTCAACCCTCGTGGTTTTCCTGCGTTTCGGCCCCTGGGGCAAGGCATCGGGCCCCGCGACCATCAACAATAGATCCGTAACCGATAAAAAAAAACACCCAAGGAAGAAGGGGGAGGGGGGAGGAGAGGGATGACGAGAGGCGACACCCTTAGCATCGAATTGGCCAACTCGTCGTGCTCAGGCCTCGTCCCCAACCGCAAACTCAGGAGTGGCCACTTGGACTTCTGCACACGTGCCTCAGCGATTGCCCAGCTGCGCTCCATGAGAGAACTGCTTCGACCAACACGAAGATCCCACAAGCCCTTTCGGGCGTGAGTAGTTTAGCGCATTTCCTCTACCAGCCCCCTTCTTTCCCTTCGGGGAAGGGTTTATCACTATTCTCTGTTCATCGGCACTCCCTCCCCCAGGCGACCGGACCAATGAGGGCCCCCACCACCATCCCTGTCAAAAAGCAATGTAAAGTTCACTTTGGGGCAAAATCTTGGGTCATGATCGGAGAGACCGCGAGCACTTTGTATTGTTGTTTGATTGGGACCGCGGGGATGCCCGCATCTTGCCTGCTGCAAGCAGGGCCAGCATCCCTTCCAAATTAGCCTGGCGAAAAACCCAAGCATAGGCAGTTGTGAGCACCGTCGTTGTATACACCGCATTCGGAGGAGCTCCCTATCGGGGATGGACAGAACCCCCTTTAGTAAAACGTGGTTTAGTGAAAACAACATCGGGCCCAAACCTGGCGGGCGCAAGCCTGGAAAATGACGGCCGCGGCGCCCTCCAGAGAACCGAAAACGGACAATTCACTAATCGACGTGGCAAGGTGGGGGTTCTGCCCACCCCACGAAACGAGTGAGGGGTGTGCCAACATGTGTCCGGTGGGCGCATGCGGAAGCAGCCACTGGGGCCGTCGGTGGAATTCCCTATGGGGCCACGAAACGCGTGAGAGGTGAGCCGAAATAGGTGCGGTGGGCGCATGCGAACGCAGCTATTGGGAACGTCGGTGGAGCTCCCCCTATGGTGCCGCGAAACGTGTGATAGGTGTGCCGAAATGGATACGGCGGGCGCATGCGAACGCAGCCACTGGTGCCTTCGGTGGAGCTCCCAATGGGGCCTTCGGTGGAACTATCTATGGGGCCACGAAAAGTGTAGGGGTGTGCCGAAATGAGTGTGCGTGACGCATGCGGGCGGTGGCACTGGGGCCTTCGGAGGAGCTCCCTGCGGGGCCACGAAACGTGTAAGGGGTGTGCCGAAATGGGTGTGCGTGACGCATGCGGGCGGTGGCACTGGGGCCATCGGTGGAGCTCCGTATGGGGCCACGAAACGTGTGAGGGGTGTGCCGAAATGGGTGTGCGTGGTGCATGCGGGCAGTGGCACTGGGGCCTTCGGTGGAAGAGCTCCCTCTAGGGCCACGAAGCACTAGGGCGGTGGCACTAGGGCCTTCGGGAGCTCCACGTGGGGCCACGAAACGTGCGAGGGGTGTGCCGAAATGGGTGTGCGTGACGCATGCGGGCGGTGGCACTGCGGCCTTCGTTGGAGCTCCCAGTGGGGCCACGAAACGTGTGAGGGGTGTGCCGACGCATGCGGGCGGTGGCACTGGGGCCTTCGGTAGAGCTCAGTGGGGTCACGAAACGTGTGAGGGGTGTGCCGAAATGGGTGTGCGTGACGCATGCGGGCGGTGGCACTGGGGCCTTCGGTGGAGCTCCCTATGGGGCCACGAAATGTGTGTGGGGTGTGCCGAAACGGGTGTGCGTGACGCATGCAAGCGGTGGCACTGGGGCCTTCGGTGGAGCTCCCTTTGGGGCCACGAAACGTGTGAGGGGTGTGCCGAAATGGGTGTGCGTGGTGCATGCGGGCAGTGGCACTAGGGAATTCGGTGGAAGAGCTCCCTCTAGGGCCACGAAGCGTGAGAGGGATGTGCCGAAATGGGTGTGCGTGACGCATGCGGGCGGTGGCACTGGGGCCTTCGGGAGCTCCCCGTGGGGCCACGAAACGTGCGAGGGGTGTGCCGAAATGGGTGTGCGTGACGCATGCGGGCGGTGGCACTGCGGCCTTCGTTGGAGCTCCCTGTGGGGCCACGAAACGTGTGAGGGGTGTGCCGACGCATGCGGGCGGTGGCACTGGGGCCTTCGGTGGAGCTCACTGTGGGGTTACGAAATGTGTGAGGGGTGTGCCGAAATGGGTGTGCGTGACGCATGCAAGCGGTGGCACTGGGGCCGTCGGTGGAGCTCCCTATGGGGCCACGAAACGCGTGAGGGGTGTGCCGAAAGGGGTGTGCGTGACGCATGCGGGCGGCGGCAATGGGGCCTTCGGTGGAGCTCCCTGCGGGGGCCACGAAACGTGTGAGGGGTGTGCCGAAATGAGTGTGCGTGACGCATGCGGGCGGTGGCACTAGGGCCTTCGGTGGAGCTCCCTGTAGGGCCACTAAACGTGTGAGGGGCGTGCTGGAATGAGTGTGCCTGACGCATGCGGGCGGTGGCACTAGGGCCTTCGGTGGAAGAGCTCCCTCTAGGGCCACGAAACGTGCGAGGGGTGCGCTGACATGGGTGTGCGTGACGCATGCGGGCGGTGGCCCTGGGGCCTTCGGTGGAGCTCCCGATGGGGCCTCGAATCGGTTCAAGGGTGTGTCGAAATGAGTGTGCGTGACGCATGCGGGCGGTGCAGGGAGGAAGGGAGGAGGAAAGAAGGAGGGAAGGGGGGAACACGGGGACCGTGTCTTCAAAACGAGGACCCATCACCACAGGATGATTGGGAAACACATTACGAAATGCATTTCGATACAAAATCTGGATCATGCGCGGGTACCCCGCGATCATTGTGCATTGGTTTTTGACGGGGACGGCGGGGGTGCTGGCATATTACCCGCTCGATGCAGGCCCACCAGGCGCTATGATGGCCACCCCGCCGCGACTTCGCACTGGCTTTCGACAAGGGTGGCGGGGGCCGGCACGTTTCCCGATGTGTACTGCCACGTGCGCAGCCGCACATGGCACACCCTGCGCGTGCCCCGAAAGTGGTGCGCCTGGCGCAGCTGGAGCATGCGGCACACTTGGCGCACGGGCGCATCTGGCGCACCAGGCGTGCCCGGCACGCTTGTGCCACAGGGATGCCTGGCGCAACTGGCGCGCGTGGCGAGCCTGGCACGCCTGGTGCACCTCGCCCCAACATTGCGCGCATGGGGTCTGTTTGGTTCTCATTAGCTGTCCATCCAAAAACTACAGCCGAACACGCTGCGGCTCGGGTGCTTCTTCTATGTTGGGAGTGCGGCTGGGAGTGGGCGAGACGGCTTGCGGGCGGCGAGGGTGTCCTGACTTCTACCCCTACCCTCGCCCTGGACCTGGACGGAGCGTTTCGCGACGTGTCAGCGGTTTTTTGGGCCTCGGCGAGAAGGCCCAAATCATTGATCAGAGTGAGGGGCCGAACGAGCATTCATTGTCCCTGGGTGCGTGGCTCAAGTGAGAATCCGTGGTGAGGATTATGTTTGTTGCGTTGATGTTGTTGTTGTTGTTGTTGTTGTTGTTGTTGTTGTTGTTGTTGTTGTTGTTGTTGTTGTTGTTGTTGTTGTTGTTGTTGTTGTTGTTGTTGTTTTTGTTGTTGTTGCTGTTGAATGTTAATGACTAACAAATTAATATTGTTGTTGGACCCCCCAGGCGCTTTGGCGATCTCGCTATGGCAGCGGCTACATTTTCATTGAAAATGAGGCTCACGCTCGAGCGGTTTGGGAGGGCGCCAAAACCGGCCCCCAAACAACAACAACGCTCCCGATCGAGACGTCCCTCCTTTTTTACTCAGGGCCCGTGCTCTTGCCGCCGTCCCAACAAAACCAACGCTATTGCTCGAGAATTCCGCCCGTTTTACCTTGGACAGGTGCGTTACTTTTTCACTCATCGGCGCCGCCCCCAGCAACAACAACGCTCCCGATCGAGACTTCTTCCCTTTTTTACTAAAGGCGGCGCTCCTCCTCGCAGCCGAAAGCCGCCGTCCCGAAAAAAACAGCGTTCCCGCCCGAGACTTCCTCCCGTTTTACGCTGGGCTGGCGCCCTACTCTCTTTTGAATTGACGCCGCTCCCAGCCAGAACAACGCTCCCGCTCGAGTTGTCCTCCTTTCTTCCTCAGGACAATGCTGTTCCTCGCCGCCGACAGTTCCGTCCCGACAGAACCACGGTTCCCGCTCGAGACTTCCCCCTTCTTACTCAAGGCGGTGTTCCTCCTCGCCACCGACAACCGTCGCCCCAACAAAACCAGCGCTCCCACTCGAGACTTCGTTTTGTTTCACGCTGGACTAGCACCCAATTCTCTTCAGCATTGGCGCCGCTCCCAGCAACAACACTGGCCCTGCTCGAGAGTTCCTCCCTTTCTGTTCAGGGCCAGGTCCTTGCCTCGCCGCCGACAGCCCCCCTCCCCACCAAGGCAATCCTGTGGCTCGATACTTCCTTGTGTTTCACTATTGGTTGGGGCTCCACTGGCGGTCTCGCATCGGCGCAACAATGCGCGGGCATGCGTTTTCGAAGCGGAATATGTTGAAGGAAGTGTTTGCAACACCTCATTGGGCGGGAGATTCGGGAATGGGAATAACGGACCCCGCTATAGAACAAGAGTCCCCCACGATGGGGGAAGTTATCATGATGGTCGCATGCTTCGTGTGGAAACATCGCGCGTGAGGGTAAAATGATTGTTGCTCGTGTTGAATGTGAGCTACCAAACATTCTTGTTTGCTGGAGCCCCCCCCAAGTATTTTGGCGATCTCGCTTCGGCGCCGGCTACATTTTCATTGAAAATGAAGCTCACGCTCGAGCGGTTCGGGAAGGCGCCAAAACAGGCCCCCGAACAACAACAATAACAACAAGCACAACAAGAACAACACCAACAACAACAACAACAACAACAACAACAACAACAACAGCAACAGCAACAGCAACAGCAACAGCAACAGCAACAACAACAACAACAACAACAACAACAATAGTTTTAAGACCGTTCGCCCTTATATGCTCCAGTGTCCAATAACGCGTATTTCCCGAGCCCTCGATACCCGCCCTCTTCGTCTTCGATCGAACCCCTTTTGGGGGGATACGTTTCTTCCTTGCAGGCCGGGCCCCGGCAAGCGGCGGGGCGGCCGCGGACCGTCGGCCTGGCCAGCGGCAGCGCTGATCGGCGGGGCGGCCGCGGACCGTCGACCCGACCCGAAGAGGGACAGACAGGGGACCGACCACGACGACGACGACGACGACGACGACGACGATGACGACGACGTCGAAGACGACGGCGACGACGACGACGACGGCGACGACGAGCGAAAGCGAGAGCGAGAGAAAGCGACGGCAAGGCCACGAAGGGCACGAAGTAGGCCACGAAGGGCTACAGCGGGGACACGAAGGGAATGCGTATGGGGCCACGAAGAGCGCGAACGAGCGGGGGCCACGAAGTGCAGATAATGAGGGGCCGCAGAAAGCAACTATGGGGCCTCTGAGGGTAGCAACTGGGCCACGTAGGACACTGAGGGGGACACGAAGGGCGACAGCGGGGCCACGAAGGGCATGCACATGGGGCCACAACGGGCGCGACTCCTGGGTGCCTGGGTGTCGGGAGCGCGGCGCTTGGGCAAATTTGGGGAAATCCCAAGGCAAGGCCATTCTTCAGTAATTTGCAAGCAAGTCTCCAGCGAGAGCGCGACTCCAGAGCGCCGGGAGAGCGATTCCTGAATAAATTGTAAGGAGGTCCCCAGCGAGAGCACGATTCCTGAATAAAATGCGAGGGAGTCTCGGGCGGGAGCGAGGGTCCTGGTTAAATTGTAAGGAAGTCCCAGACGGGAGCCGTTGTTGTTGTAACCCGGGGGCCAAGGGGCCCAGTTTGAGCAGGAACACTTTCCCTGTCAAAAAACAAGGTGCGAGCGTCGAGGGGCAGACTTAAATTAAGAAAACACAATATGCACCGGTGGGGGGACCAACAATAATTATTTTTCAGAAATGAAAACTCAAAACCAAATACAACAACAACAACAACAACAACAACAACAACAACAACAACAACGACAACGACAACGACAACGACAACGACAACGACAACGACAACGGCAACGGCAACGGCAACGACAACGACAACGACAACGACAACGACAACGGCAACGGCAACGGCAACGACAACGACAACGACAACGACAACGACAACGACAACGACAACAACAACGACGACAACAACAACAACACTAAATTTAAGACTGGTCGCTCGAGTGTCCAATAACGCGTATTTCCCAAACCCTCGATACCCGCCCTCTTCGTCTTCGATCGAGCCCCTTTTGGGGGGTATACCTTTCTTCCCTGCAGGCCGGGCCCCGGCAAGCGGCGGGGCGCGTCGGCCTGGCCAGCGGCAGCGCTGATCGGCGGGGCGGCCGCGGACCGTCGACCCGACCCCAAGAGGGACGGACAGGGGACCGACCACGACGACGACGACGACGGCGACGACGACGACGACGAGCAAAAGCGAGAGCGAGAGAGAACGACAGCAGGGCCACGAAGGGCACGAAGTAGGCCACGAAGGGCGACAGCGGGGACACGAAGGGAATGCGTATGGGGCCACGAAGAGCGCGAACGAGCGGGGGCCACGAAGTGCAGATGATGCGGGGCCACAGAAGGCAATTATGGGGCCACTGAGGGTAGCAAGTGGGCCACGTAGGACAGTGAGGGGGACACGAAGGGCGACAGTGGGGCCACGAAGGGCATGCACATGGGGCCACAACGGGCGTGACTCCTGGGTGCCTGGGTGTCGGGAGCGCGGCGCTTGGGCAAATTACAAGAAATTCCAAGGCAAGGCCATTCTTCAGTAAGTTGCAAGCAAGTATCCAGCGAAAGCGCGACTCCAGAGCGCTAAGAGAGCGATTCCTGAATAAATTGCAAGGAAGTCCCAAGCGAGAGCGCGATGGCTGAATAAAATGCGAGGGAGTCTCGGGCGGGAGCGGGGGTCCTGGCTAAATCCCACCAGCCCTTTGGGCGTGAGTGGTTTAGAGAGCCCGCTCTGTTCTCAACCCCCGGGGTCTTTTTCGACTCCTGGGAGGGCTAAAATTCGACACCCCTCACGAGGATTCTGGCCCCGACGGGGGGGGGGAGAAAAACAAACCCTCTTTTTTTAAGCGAAAAAACATTGATTTTACTACGGTTTTGGCCCCATTTTGGCCTTCTGAGGGGGCAGTGCTAATTAAAGCCTTCTTTCAAGCCAAAATCATTGATTTTACTAAGGTTTTGGCCCCATGTTGGCCTTCTGAGGGGGCAGCGCTAATGAAAGCTCCCCTCTTCTTTGATCGCCTTCCTCCAAGATGGCCCCAAGAAGCGCCCAGGAGGCACCAAGGGGCCCCAAGATGGCCCCAAGAGGCCCCCAGGAGGCCCCCAAGAGGATCCCAAACGGCCCAAAGAGGCCCCCCCGAGGCACCCAAGACGCCGAAAAGCCCATCAGGACGACCCTCTACTCGCCTGGGCGTCGTTCCTGGACGGGCTGGTGGGGATACGCGAAGCGTGATGAATTTAAAGGAAGTCTCAGGCCGGAGCCGTTGTTGCTGTAACCCGGGGGCCAGGGGCCCAGTTTGAGCAGGAAGACTTTCCCTGGCAAAAAACAAGGTGCGAGCGTCGAGGGGCACACTTTAACTGAGAAAACACCGTATGCACCGGTGGGGGGGATCAACAATAACTATTCTTCAGAAATGAAAACTCCACAACAACAACACCAACAACAACAACACCAACAAACACCACACCAACAACAACAACAACAACAACAACAACAATCATTTTACCCGAACGCTCAGTGTTCTCCCCAGTGCCAGGGTTATCATGCGACGCCAGCCAATACCCCCACTTCGTGGGGGGGCAATGCAAGCTCTACCAAACATCCACACGACTCTAGGGAACCACCCACACCCAGCTTCCCGCCCTATGACGTCAGGACACTTCACTTCGTGGCGCGCGGACGATCGTGGATACTACACTGGCGTGGAGTACACACCCGCAGAGGTTGATCACTTGTTTGGGCCCCGCATGTGCCCCGCATCGTGCATTCGTTGCGCATGACATAGAGAGAGCAAGACAGAGAGAGAGAGAGCAAGACAGAGAGACAGAGAGAGAGAGAGAGAGCAAGACAGAGAGCCAGAGGAGAGAGAGATAGAAAGAGATTCGTCACATGTGTGAGGCAACCTGAGAAGATGTGGTACACGGTACACGTCAGATGGTACGCACTGCCAAGATAGTTGGTCACATTTTTGGGGCAATTGCCTGGGAAGGCGATTACACAAGTAGATGTGTTCATATGATAGATATGAAGCAGAGAAAGAGCGAGAGACATAGAGAATGAGAGAGAGGAGTCGGTCACATCTTTAGGGCAACTTCCTGAGGGATGTGGGAGGACACAAGAGAGAAGGTATGTTGACCATGACACAGAGAAGTTGGTCACATTCTTGGGGCAAATTGTGCTTCACATGCGGTGGATATGCGTATTGCCCAAGATACGTATGGGAAACATGAGGCACAGAAGTTGATCAATTTTGGAGATTTTGCCTCACAGCCACACTGCTTCTTACGCAGGATACACGTTGCACATGATACGTATGAGGGACAGAAGACAAAAGTTGGTCACATTTTTTGGGGCAAGTGTTGCCTCACAGGGGCACGTAGGATTCGGACAGCGCGCGCGGGTGGAAATTTTGAAAAGTCGTGCAGCTGTTTTTCGAGGACCTACGGTGCGATTCGTGTGATTGTATGATGCGCGGTGATAGATTCTTAAGAACCCAATGGTTTTTGGAGATTTCGGCGTGCGCGCGCGAAGAAAAAACGAATCTGTCCCGCATGGTATTATTTGACAGGGATGATGGCCCTGGCAGGTGCGCAACCGTTGTCGCAGAAGTTCGAAAAAGTTGCTCGCAAAAGCCCGTTTGACAGAAATGTTGAAAAAGTGTTGGGTTTCCTACGAATCCGCAAGAGCGCGCGGGATGAGATTTTGACATTTTTTTGTTGAAAAACCATTAGTTTTTTGATGTTTTTATGTTGAAATCGCTCCGAACACTAAGCTTTTGGAAGGATTTCGTCTTGCGCGCGCGAATGTCCACTTTACCTTATTTTTTGCAAAGGATTCTTGAAATTTGATTATATTAGAACAAGAAATGTCATTTTATAGTGTTTTTTGCAAGGGAAAGCGGGGGGGAACAAAACAACCGGATCCGGACATAATCCACTTTTCTGAAGCTTTCGCGAAAAAATGATGAAAATGTAGCTGCGGCCTAGGTTTTGGAGGGGGGTCGCGCACCAGGGGTCCCAACAATAATTATTCTTTAGAATTAATAATGTTCAACAACAACAACAACAACGCTCCCGTTCGAGACTTCCTCCTTTTATACTCAGGGCCCGTGCTGTTGCTCGCTGCTGAAAGCCGCCGTCCCAACAAAACCAGCGCTACCGCTCGAGACTTCCTCCCGTTTTACCTTAGATGGCGCGCTACTGTTTCTCTCATCGGCGCCGCCCCCAGCAACAACAACGCTCCCGCTCGAGACTTCTTCCCTTTTTTACTAAAGGCGGCGCTCCTCCTCGCAGCCGAAAGCCGCTGCCCCGACAAAACCAGCGTTCCCGCCCGAGACTTCCTCCCGTTTCACGCTGGACTGGCGCCCTACTCTCTTTTGAATTGGCGCCGCTCCCAGCAAGAACAATGCTCCCGGTCGAGGCGTCCTCCCTTTTTCCTCAGGACGGTGCCGTTCCTCGCCGCCGACAGCTCCCGTCCCGACAGAACCACGGTTCCCGCTCGAGACTTCTGCCCTTCTTACTCAAGGCGGTGTTCATCCTCGCCGCAGGCAACCGCCGCCCCAACAAAACCAGTGCTCCCACTCGAGACTTCGTTTCGTTTTACGCTGGACTAGCGCCCTACTCTCTTCAGCATTGGCGCCGCTCCCAGCACAACACTGGCCCTGCTCGAGACATCCTCCCTTTCTATTGAGGGCCAGGTCCTTGCCTCGCCGCCGACAGCACCCCTCCCCACCAAGGCAATCCTGTCGCTCGATACTTCCTTGTGCTTTACCCTTGGCTGGGGCTCCACTGCCGGTCTCGCATCGGCGCAGCAAGGCGCGGGCATGCGTTTTCGAGGCGGAACATGTTGAAAGTCCTCGGAGGAGGTGTTTGCAACACCTCATTTGGCGGGAGACCTGGGAATGGGAATAACGGGCCCCGCTATAGAACAAGAGTCCCCCATGATGGGGGTGGTTATCATGATGGTCGCATGCTTCGTGTGGAAACATCGCACATGAGGGTGAAATGATTGTTGTTGGTGTTTTTGTTGTTTGTTGTCGTCGTCCCCCCCGCCACCCACCCGCGACCCACCCCGCGACCCACCCCACGACCCACCCTGCGACCCACCCCGCGACCCACCCCGCGACCCAACCGCGCCCCAACCCACGACCCACCCGCGACCCACCCCGCGACCCAACCGCGACCAACCCGCGACCCACCCCGCGACCCACCCCACGACCCGACCGCGACCCACCCCGCGACCTATCCGCGACCCACCCGCGACCCACTTGCGACCCACCCGCGACCCACCCCGCGACGCACCCGCGACCCACACGCGACCGATCCACATTGGTTTGAAGAAAAAATCGGCGCATGCGGCGGGTTTGTTGTATAATGTGTGAAACTTTGGCGCCTACGGCGAGCTTCTCCGGAGTCTCGCAGACCGCCGACGTCCCCACCGCCCCCTCACTCGTATCCGCATCTGCGAGGTGCTACGTATTACTCCAGCTTTGGCCACATGTTGGCCGCTTGGGGAGGGGACCCTTACTTACTACGGCGCTCCTTTGATCGATCTCCTCGAAGATTGTCCCAAGATGGCCCCCGAGGCTTCCAAGGGTGCCCCAAGACGGCCCCAAGAGGTGTCAAGGATGCCCAAAGAGGATCCCAAGATGTTCTCGAGATGCCCCCAAGGGGCTCCCAAGAGACCCCCAAGAGGCCAGGCACCCAAGACGCCCCAAGAGCTCTCGCACGCACGCACGCACGCAAGAAGCCGCGCCTAGACGGCGCACCAGCAGAACATCCACATGATACGAAGGCCAACGAAAAATGTGAAATACTGCCTCGCGAATGCAAGCGCGCCGGAACACAGACACTGAGCGTAGGTCATTGCCGGGCGGCGGAAGACAATGCACTTGCGGGACAACATGCAAGAGCTCCCTGGGACTGCCAAAAGACTTCCAAGACACTCCTAGAGGCCTCTGGCCGTTGTGCTCGCCCTCCTCCTCCTTCTCTTCCTCCTCCGTCCTTCTCCCTCCCCTCCCTCTCCCTCTCCCCTCTCCTCCTCCTCCTCTTCCTCCTTCTCCTCCTCCTCCGATTCCTCCTCCATCATCTCCCTCTTGGGGTACGACGTCTTACCGAGCTCTTTTTTTCCACTTGCATGGTCATCCACATCCCTGATCAGGGCAGCTCGTGTGGGCATCGTTGCTGGGTGGGCTGGTGGGGTTACTTTTTGTTTGGTCGCGAGCGCAAGCGGTACAGCCGCGCGCCGTCAGAACGAAGCAACAATGCAACGACCTAAATTACGCACTAACCTGATGGGTTAACGCGAGGCGTCTAGAATTCCTCCTCCCTTCTCCTCCCCCTCCCCCAGCTGTCCCCCTCCCTTCTCCCTTCCCCCCTGTCCTCCAACCTCCTTCCTCTCCCCCCATCCTTCCCCCTTGCTGTCCCCCCCCCCCTCCCCTGAGATCCGACGCTGCGCAAAAAGTGCAGCATCGCCAACAATGACGGCCCGAGCCCTGAACCCTACCTTGCTGCAGCATGTTTCGAACCAGATTGATGTGTGAGGGCCACGGGGCCCGAAACGAGGCAAAACCGTCCGGTGTGAAACACATGCAACGCCAGGATCACTCCCTCCTCCCTGCTCCTCCCCCCAAGGCAACCATATTCGCGCTCCGCGCTCCGCGAAGCGCGATAATCTTCGACCTTCCCTGGAACAAGATAAAGGAATAGCGCATCGTTCTGAAATCATCCAGACCGCGAAGCGCGACCAACTTCGCATCCTCGTGGTGGCTCTGGCTTCCGTCCCTCCGCCCTGGGCGGCGGCCAAGGGGCCTCCCCGGCGCCCAGCGGCTCCTGCCTCGCGCAGGCCCACGTCCCACCAAGCGCGGACGCCTGGCCCCAAGCGCGGGGGCGCGCGCGCGGGTCAGGGCGCACCCCTCCTTGGCGGCGCCCTCGGCGCCGCGGATCGGGACAGAAGCATCGCGACGTCGGAGGTATCCAAACCTCCAACGTGTCGATTGATTACCAGGCGAAAGACCCAACCATGTGCAGCTGTCTGCAACGCTGTCGTTGGGATCATCCTCGGTGAACCTCTCTCCCACTGGGGTGTGTCAAAAACGGCACGGGTACGCCATGCGGGCGCGTCCACCGGAGCCGTCGGTGCAGCCCCATGTGAGGCCACGAAACGTGCGAGGGGTGCGCCGAAATGCAAAGTGAAACCACGTGCGGGGCTGCCACTGGGACCTTTGGGGGCCACGGAACGTGGACGGGGTGCGCCGAAATGAATGGTGGAACTGCACGCGGACCCTGCCATTGGGGCCCTGAATGAAACACTGCATGGGGCCACGGAACGTGTGAGGGGTGCGCAAAGTGGAGGTGGAACTGCATGCGGACCCTGCCGCGGGGGCCTTCGGTGGAGCACCCTATGGGGCCTCGAAACGTGTGAGAGGTGTGCCGAAATTGAGGTGGAACTGCACGCGGACCCTGCCACTGGAGCCTTCGGTGGAGCACCCTACGGGGCCTCGGAACGTGCGGGGGTGCGCCGAAATTGGGGTGTGGAAGTGCATGTGGCCCCTGCCACGGGGGCCTCTGGCGGAACTCCCTATAGGACCACGAAACGTATGAAGGGTGCGCCGACATGGCGGTGGAACTGCATGCGGACCCTGCCACTGAGATCTTCGGCGGAGCACCCCATGAAGCCAAGAAACGTCTGAGGGGTGCGCCGAAATGGGGGAGGAAATGCATGCGGGCCCTGCCACTGGTGCCTTGGGTCCACGAAACGTGCGAGGGGTGCGCCGAAATTGACGTGGAACTGCACGCGGACCCTGCCACTGCGGAGCACCCTACGGGGCCATGGAGCGTGTGACGGGTGTGCCGACATGGAAATGGAACTGCATGCGGACCCTGCCACGGGGGCCTTCGGTGGAGCACCCTACGGGGCCACGAATCGTGTGGGGGGCGCGCCCAAACTGGGGTGGAACTGCACGCGGACCCTGCCATTGGGGCCTTGGGTGGAGCACCCTATGGGGCGACGAAACGTGTGAGGGGTGCGCCGAAATGGGGTTGGAACTGCATGCGGACCCTGCCACCGGGGCCTTGGATGGAGCACCCTATGGGGCCACGAAGCGCGTGGTGCGCCGAAATGGGGTTGGAACTGCATGCGGACCCTGCCACTGGGGCCTCGGGTGGAGCACCCTATGGGGCCTCGCATCGTGTGAGGGGTGCGCAAAAATCGAGGCGCATGCAGACCCTGCCACTGTGGCCTTCGGCGGAGCACTCTGCGTGGTTTCGAAACGCGCGAGGGGCGCGCCGAAGTGGACACGCGAGAGGGCAGAGGCGGGGAGGGGAGGAGGGGGAGGAGTGAGTGAGGAGACGCGGGGCGCTGTCTCTTCTAAACGAGGACCCAACACGACACAATGATTGGGAAACGCACAAAGGCAGAGGTTTTTCGTTTCCGGCGCACGGGGGCCCTCCCAAGACCGTGCAAACACGAGAAGTAACCCAGAGCTCCAGGAACCCAGCATTGGGAAGATCAAGACGTCGGAAGCCTGGCTCTGGGGAGCAAGGCACCAGCAGGAACTTTCCGAAGCCCGCGCGGATCTCTTGGACCCGCGCAGGCACCCGCTGTCGCATCCTCTTCCCCGTCTCCGTCCACCTCCTCCTTCTCCCCCTCCTCCTCCTCCTCCTCCTCCTCCTCTTCCTCCTCCTCCTCCTCCTCCTCCTCCTCATCCTGCTCCTCCTCCTCCACCCCCTCCTCGAACGCACCCAGAAGTCTGATCCTCAACAACTGCTACCTCTGCACAGAGAAACGCACGGAAGGCAGGAAGGCGCTGGCCCTGTCACTAGCGAATGGACATCCGCCACGCTGACGCACCGCTGCTTTGGCTTCCGCGGGATGCACAGATACCGCAATCGGAAGATGCAATGAAACGATGGACAGATGCGAGAGAGGACAGAGGGAAGGACGGAGTCTCAAAGTCGACGAGGGCACGAGGGAGGGGAGACATGCGAGGACAGGAAAGATAGTGGCTGAGACGATCTGGGGCCCCAAGGCACCTGAAAATGCCAATGGGGACCTTAGATTTCTAAAATCGGAATTCGGTGCACCAGTTCTTACTGAGAGTCCTGAACACAGCGAAGGAATGACATGGTTTCAGCATCCGAGCGTTTTCTTGGATCAGGACCCAGGCTAGACCACGGATCTCCAAAGCCAGGGCAGGGAAACGGGACAGCAGGCGACGGGAAACAAGAGTGGGCCAGTCCCCAGGGAGCAGGGTTTGAAAAAATGAACGCATGAAAGCTCGCTGGGGCTTAGACTTTCGTCTATGGCTCACCTCGCGACGCTGGGTCACGAGAGCTTCGCCCAAGCACGTTCGCAGCTGAATGCAAATTTTATGCATCGGGAATCCGTCGGCTGCCTGTGACATGCGTTCTAATGGAGCTGTCGAACCCCACCAGGCAGGGCTTCTTTTGCCTCGGCAGTAGTCAGCGACGCCCGACCCGTTGAACGCAATCGCCTCCAGAAGTGACAGCGCCGAGCGCCACGACGCAAAAAAATGAGCAGGCCGCTCGAGCACAAATAGCAAAGGAAAGCGTCACCAGAGAGGGCACTTGGGCCGCCTCATGTGCCCATGCTGCGCCGCGCAGCGCCCGTCAGACCACAGTGGGGGATTCGAAAGATTCGAGCCAGCAAGGCGCCTCCATGTCGGGCGAGATTCGGAGGGCGAGGGAGGAATTGAGCGACGTAGCCCAGCACTCGGGCGACTCTCTGGACACGCAATCACTGCGCGATGGTGGCGGCGGCTTGCGCCGCGGCCAGTGCGAGCCCACGCCCTCTCCATTCCGCTGCCGGATTTCCCCAACTCTTTGTTTGAGCATTCGGGCCGAGCCACGCCCCCGGGCACCCAGGGTTGTCGACGATCCCGGATTCACTCCACATAGGCACATAAGCGCCGATCTTCTGCATGGAGAGGGCCGCGAGAGCAGGGGGGAAGAGGCCGCTGAGCGGAACGACCAGGCACTGCACCGGCATCAACATGAGGCCGGCAAGGTCGGCAGCATTCTTAAAAATGCGCCCGAGCTTCTCCGCGTGCTGAAATCGGCGAATGACGGCGCCTATGTCATCTGCGCAGGCCTGAATCTCCCCTCGGTTTTCGGATTCGACGCGCTGGGGAAGTCCAGGGGGGAAGAGTCAGTCGCCACGGCGTAGACTATCCGCTCCCGGGGGCCATCGCCATCCCATTCGCGCGAAAGCAAGAACAGCTTGGGAGAAGTCAAAGGCGATAAACGCAGGAAGGTCGGCGGTGGCGGAGGGGGCCATGGAATGCCGTCTCGCGGCCGCGTCTGGCTGAGTGATGTTGCCTCCAAACTGGCGGCCCGAGATGGCACCTCGCTGCTCAGGGCGCGCAATCGACGCTCCGCGTCGAGAAACGAGGCCAGACACACCCCCACCAATATTTGTCGCCCGTGTTTTTTCGGTCCAGTCCCCTGCGGATCGAGCAGCCCCTAGTCCATCCCCTTTCCTGAGAAGAAATTGACATCGCATCCAGGCGCGCCGCCCTGGCGGACCCGCCAGAGGCAGGCGTGATGGGCGCCCGCTGCGCCGGGGGCTTGCTGCCTCGCAGCATGCGGACGCCTGTCGGGGCCTGGGGCAGAGCGGCGTCGACGCCTTAAGTGGGATTCGATACGTCGGCAGGTTGGAGGCGACAGGTCGATGAGGTCGCGGCGGGAGGCGAGACGACCGACGCGTCGGCGAGCGGCAGGACGAGCCATCGATTTCAGCAAAAGCACCTCTCCCCAGCACCGTGAAATCTCAGACTGCTTCCGCCGAGGATCCCCATGAACCGCGCCGCTGACTTCGATGGAATTCAGGCCCGGACGCCTGTCGAACAAGACCCGGATGCGAGCGCTGTTTTCCATGCGTCGGAGCCGTTGTCGGATTTCCTTCCGACAATTGGGGCAGTCGGAGGCCCGCGGGGCCCGTTGTCGGTCGTGAACTTCGGCGCCCAGGCCTCCCATCTGAAGCCCGCCCAGCAAATCGGGGAATTTGGCAGGGCTACGCAGACAAACAAAGTTGGTCGCGACGTCGACCAGCAGATGCTCAGCAGTCAGTGGGCGCGCCTGCATCGGGACGCTGCCAAGTCTGACGTTGCGCCGCCAGACCACGCGGGCGATGGAACGCAGCAGACAAATCTTGGCCTGGCGGGCGCGGGGTTCGATCGCCAAAATCGCCGGTCGCGCAAATCGGGCCGCATCTCGGACTGACGTCTTTTGGAGCTGGAGTCGGCGGGGAGGGTCGAGTTGAGAGAGGTCGCGCGCGTCCAAGTTGGCCTGGGCATAGTTTTGAAGATAGAGGCCTGGAAATCACATTGGGAATGCGCCGCGCATCGGGGTTCTTGGGCGAAAAAGGTCGGAAATCCACTGCGACGCCAACATGGTCGGACATCCCCGACGTGATTGAGCACTTCCACATGACCCTTTGCGCGGCCCGTCGTTCTCCGCGAGGGGGGAGAAGAGGGAGGTCCACGTCCTGTCCTGCGTGGCTCGCCAATCTGCGCAGCCCACGCCTGGGCCCCGCGCGCCCTCTGGCGCCGGCGGTCTGAGCGGCGAGGAGGAGTTGTTGAGGCCATCTGCGAAAATGATAACTCAAAGGCGCGTCGCTCCCCGCGTTTCCCCCAGGCCCCGCTGGATCAACAAAACCACCCGTCGTTTCCGACTCGCAGATCGACCAAAATTGCGCACGCTGCAATGGGCAATCCAAGCACAACTACCCCTAGGTTCAGACGCGCACGAAGCACCCGTCCTGTAACGAGCTCGGTCGTTTCAAAACTGTTGCGGCCCCCCTCGGGGTCGGGGGGGCAACGGTGGGAAGAACGTCGGGGCCCCTCCAGCATTCCGCCTTTCGCAGAAAGAGCTGAAACCTTGCGTGCGTGCGTTTAGCTATGGGCGCGGCGAAGGTAGCTTCTCTCCTCGAGCTCGCCGCCGCGGGATTTCTGAATGCCGGCGACGCTCGAGCCGGAGAGCAAGAAAGAAAGGCAGCTGCACTCAATCGAGCGGAGGCGGGGTTCGCGGCGGAAGGGGGAACGGGCATTCCAGCTGCCGCAGGCAAGAGGTTTGATAGAGGGCCCACCACCCGACCATGCGCCGAAACGCCCGCTAAGAACACCAATCTGGGGCATCCTCCGTCTTCACGAAGAGCGCCTCGGCCTTCGCGGCCATCCTGACCTCGCCCAGGCCGGCGGCCTCGACGTCGCACTCGGCCCGCCCGACCAAGCAGCGGGGCAATGCGAGCGAGCGCCCCCCAAGTGAGGTCGGGCTCACCCTTGAACTTGTCGGAGAAAAAACGGCGCCCAGGGCACGTTCCCTCGATGCCTGAGCGTAACAATTTCAAACCGATTCCCCTCTGATGTTGGATCGGGTTCTTGTCGCTGCAGACGCACAAAGGCGCGCCGACGCCCGCGGCCACCTTCGCTGCGAGCTGCATCCAATCAGGATCCCGAGGGATCGCATGACGCCGAGGGTCTGGCTGACACGTCGGGTAGCATATCCTGTCGCCCCCATGAATATGATCTGGAAACGCTTGGATATCGGGCCGCCCTCGATCGAAACGTCATTTGGGTCGATGTTGGCTGCCTCCAGCACGGGAGTGAAACCACCGAAGGCGTTCTGCTTCGGCACGGGGCCACGGGCGCGAAGAACAACAATGGCGTCATCGGTCTTCCGCTCGAAACTGCCACCAGCAGGACTAGCAGCAGACATCGCGTCGGGCTGCTCCTCGCGAACAGGACCGAGAAGTTGTCGTAGTTCACTGATCTCCGCCTGCAAATTCGAGATCTTGGTGTTCTGCTCGGCGATCTGCTCCATGACCCGCCCAAAACGTGCTGCTGCACTGCTGCCAGGAGTGCGCATGACGTCAGCGCAAGCATTCAACATATGCCTTTAGTCCATCGAGATCCAGGTCGGTGGCTCGCTGGCTTTTGTGCCCCATTTCCTCGGCTTGTTGATCGGCGGGAACAGACCGGGCACGCTGTGGCGTAGCAACCTCGCGGGGGGGAGCCGGGACTCGGAGTCTGGGAATGTGGCGACACTGTCGATATGATCGGCGATCTCGCGCTTCTCCCAGGAGGTGGGAGAGGCCTGCACCACCTCCAGGAAGTCATGGAAGATCCCCTAGTTGGCCATCCGCGCGCAACAGCACAGATGAGCAGGCAACGTCTGCCATGCCCCCAACGGGGATGCGCCTGAAGAGGCGAAACAAAAAATGGATGCACGGTCTCGTGGCGCTGCCTTGGCATCTTGAGCCCTAACCGAACGCCCCCTGGCCCATGGAGGCTTCGGGCAACGGCTGGAGCCAAAATGGCCACAGACCTCCTCCTCCTCCTCCTCCTCCTCCTCCTCCTCCCCCACCTCCCCCCCCCTCCTCCTTCCCGCACTTTCTCTTCCCAAGGAACGCCAGCCTGCCTCCTCATTCGGCAGCCTCGTGGTCGCGCCAGCGCATATGTGCTCGTGCTATGCTGCGTCTGACGCCGTGCTGCCACGGGGGCTGCAGGTCGCCCGCCGTTTACCCCGCGCGCGCAGTTAGGTGGTTTGGGCAGTGAGGGAAGGGATGGACGCGAGCATGAATATGAGCATGCATATACGCGGCGCGCTTCTTCGCCTTAGCTGGCAATCCAACGCCTTCGGTGTCTAGCTACCACTTCACCCGGAAAAAATGCGTCGCTAACGATGGGCTGACGGCCTTCACGCCGGCGCCCAGGCCATGAGCCGGAGGCTGGCCACTCTTCGCCATGGCTGAAATGAGCGGCATCATTGCGGCCCCGATGAGGACCGAAGGGCACGCGTTGCCAGCCGCAAGTTGCAATCTCGAGTCAGCGAGGTGGTCCACGATTACGTCTGGACTGAACCCCAGGAGGGCCAGGCGCTCCTTAGTGTCGAACCACAGAAAAACTAACGAGATTGGGCACAATTCTCGATGTCGCTCGTGCTCAGCAGCAAGGCGCACTGGACCTCGCAGTCAAAGTGTGGCTGCCCCGCCGGACCCAGGAAGCTCGCAAGGGTGTTTTTTTCCCATGGGCGGCACCACAGGGGGCGTCTGGTTGGCGCGCACCTGAAGCAAGGCACTTCACCCTCAACTGCCCCCGCGCGCCCCTGCCCCCACCGCTGCCCGACAGAAGCAAAAATGCAAGAGGATTGGGGGCAAGTGCGCAGGGGCAGCTGCAAGTTGCAGCGCCCTGCGCCCTGTCCGAGTCCTCGACTAAGGACGTCCGCAGTCCTCGACCGAAGACGTACGTAGTCCTCGGCTGAGGACGTCCGCAGTCCTCCAAGACAGCGAAGGAAGGCACTAGCCCTCGACCCAGGACGTCCGCAGTCCTCCGCGCCGGGGGAGACGTCCCAGTGGAAAAGCGGGGCGCGCTCCCGGCGGCGCAACTCCAAGACTTCTGGGCAGGTGTGGGCTTCGCGCCAGCTCTGAGCCTGCATGCTGCTTGCGGCGCTCTCGAGGCAAGAGGCATGCAGTTTTCCCCCGTCGGTCGTGTGCAAGATCCTTTGAACAGGGCTGGACCTAAACGTTGTTGTTCGTTTCGTGTTCGTTATGTTGTTCGTTGTGCTCTGCCTGTTTTCGTGTACCCCCCCTGCCAAAACGAATAACAACACTCAGCCGAAGCCCAGCAACATTCAGGTCCAGCCCGGCCTTTGAGCGCACCGCCCGTAGACGCTGGCCCGCTGGTTGGAGCTGCTGCCGCGGTGGCCACTCCCAGACTGCGGTGGGCATGGGGGCCTGCCAAGGATTGCCTCGGAGAGGTGGGGGTCCTGAATCAGCGTCTACAGCAAATCATCCCTCTCAGGACCGAGGCGTGGTTCTGTTTGAGTTCGTTTCGCCGCTCGTCAAACGCTTACTGAGAGACTCGTGGTCCTCTCGGTGGTCACGCGCGTTTGTGCTCTCGACCTTCGCGCCAGCAACGTCGAAGACTGGTTTGGACCCCATGATGTCGCAACGCAGATAACTCGCCCTGATGGTGCGATGGGGGGCCTCCAAGCCAACGGCCAGCTTTTGCAGCAACTGCAATGCTGGAAACCACGGGGGCTGACCTTCCTGATGAGCAGAAGGCGATTGTTCCAAGATAGGCGCTCCCAGCGTCTGCGGTGGGCCAGGGGCAAACGGTGACTCTGGCTGCTGACATGGCATGGCCTCGTGGGCGCTGGCGACTGGGGCCACCTTGCCGAACAGTTCCTCTCCGCTGCCGATAAGCGGGTCTGCAGCGCCCCGTCGACGAAGTGCTGGCCACGACGCGGGGGGGGCAATGGGCGGCCTCCTCCACGAAATCACCATCGTCACCTGCGTGCGCGGCAGGCCGCTTTTCTGGGTCGAACACCTCGTACTCGCTCGCCTCATCAGACTCATCATCGAACCCGGCAGCCAGCCGCTTGGAAGTCGCGCCAGCTGGGTGCTTCATCGGCGCACCGATGCAGCAAGTCAAACGGAACAACACAGAGCGAGACCAGTGCTGAAAAGAGACAGCGGTGAGCTGGGGCCCAAAGCGGCCACGAAACAGGCGGGGGACAAGAGGAAGCGTCTGTCGCGAGGCTGGGGGCGCTCCCGCGCCCGGGTCAGGGCGGTAGACACCGGCCCTGGGAAAAAATATGGCCCCGATGGGGAGCGGGACGGAGGGGGCGGCGCCCGCGGCTGGCCCGCGTCAGGAAGGGCACCCCGCTGCGTCGTCGTTCGAGGAGGAATGGGGCGGGAGAACAAGATGGAGGAGGAGGGGGGGGAGGAGGAGGAGGAGGAGTCGAGAGACGAGGATGGGCAAACTACCAAGCTGGCTCTGCCAGTACGTCCGCCGCCCTAGCCCCTCGAGTTTTCCAGCCGCGGGCCCCTCGCCGTAACCGCCCCAGTCGGATCCAATGTCAGACGAGCCCCTAGGCAACCTGATCGTCCCGAAATGCTTCTGGTGAATTCTGCCCCCCCCCCACGCCCGGGACGATGTCCGCGCTATCGCGAGGGCCTCTGGCCTTGCGATGCCCCACTTAGCGCGCAGCTCTAGACGCATACAGGCCACCTAGCACCGCGCTAAAGGGGGCCGGTCGGGCCGAGAGCGCCCGGGCCAAATCAGGCAATGGGCAGTTCTGACATGGAGTACATCCCCGCGTGGTGAATATGCGGCAACCCTTGCTGCCGCAAGTGGGATTGACGCCTTAGCGGCGCCGCCCTTGGCGCTCCACGCGTCCCCCCCCCACCAAACAAAAACGGGGTCGTGCAAGTGTGCATGCGCCTGGAGAACATCTGTGACGCCTCGCTTAGCCTGTGCCAAATACACTACGCTCCAACAAACATGAAACTGCGTCGTTTATCCTGACTTGGCCTGTTGCATTGTAGGCAGCCCGACGCGTCCACGCGGCTGTCACGGAGGGGTCGTTCCATGCAGCGGTAGGAATGGGGATCGCGCGCACGACGGGCGTGGCATCATTTAGCCTGATTTCCTTACGCACAGAAGCCGAGGCCGCTTCCTGGCAGAGCCTCGCAAGACCGCGATTGAGCATCGTGTAATGGAACGTGTTGGAACGTCGTGCACCAAAGTTCACCAGAAAATCACGATATAAAGCCTCATCAGACACCAGATCGACCGCCGACAAGGGCATCGGACTCCACCAGCTGCGGAGAGTGCGCGGAGGGGGCCGGCGAGGAAAAAGAAAAAGGCCTGAGGTGGAGATGGGGAGCGAGGGCGGCAGGCCGGCAGGCACGGGGGGTGGGGAGGGCAGGCGAGCAGAGAGGACGGGCGGCGGAGAGCGGAAGGCTGGCGTCGGGGCCCCGCCAGGGTCGCGACAGCCCCATGCCTCTGCACGCAAGCCGGGACACGTCCTGCGCAGCGGAATTTCGGCTTCCCCGCGTAGCGATCGATACAGAGCCTTTGGCGCTCGATTACCAACATCTTCAGTCTCTGCGTACCGCGGGGCCGCTGCGCCGCCAGCATTGACGAGGTAGGATCGTCAGGTCGTAACTGTCACGTCGATTCGCGGCGTTGACCTCCCAGGAACGGTGCTTTGGCACAGTTGGAGATTTTCAAACGGCTGTCTTCCAACGGCCCCCCCCCCTCGCAGGGAGGATAGATGATTCTAGGAGCCTATAAGCAGGGAACTTGGAGGGAGGGTTTCTTGCAACATCGTTGATGACTCTTGGGTGTACACAAGTCCTCCTCATCTTCCTCCTGCTCCTCTTCCTGCTCCTCCTACTTCTCACCACCACCGACACCACCGCCACCATCATCATCATCATCATCATCATCATCATCATCATCATCATCATCATCATCATCAGCAACATCAGCAACAGCATCATCATCATCATCATCATCATCATCATCATCATCATCATCCTCATCAGCATCAGCATCATCACCACCATCACCATCACCATCACCATCACCATCACCATCACCATCACCACCAACACCACCATCACCATCACCATCACCACCATCACCATCATCATCGTCAGCATCGTCATCCCATCATCATCATCATCATCATCATCATCATCATCATCATCATCATCATCATCATCATCATCATCATCATCATCATCATCATCATCACGAGTCGAGGAGGAAGCGGGAACGGGGGGCAACGAGGTGTAAGCAGAGGCAGCCCCTCGGCACCCAGACGTCCCACCTTCCACCGTGGATCGTTTTCCGTCTGGCGGCCCCGGGGCACGAGAACGACAACCAGAGGCAAAGCTTCGGAAAACGCCGAGATCGAAACCGATGTCATACAGTCGGACTTGATTGGAGAGGACACGCGAGAGGACACAAGACCCTTCCGAGGGCCACATTGCCATAGGAATGCGAAAAGGCATGCGTCGCGAGGCACAGGACACAAGGGTACCCTTGATCTGGCAAGGTCGACCTACTAATCAAGGCCGACTGGAGGTGGTCCGAAGGCGTCGTCCGAGAGTTCCTAGGATCCCGTGACAGCCCACCAGCGGGCGGCCTCCCAACGTTCGACGCTCGGTGTCGCCATGGCGGGCTCCTCTTGCGGCGGGCGCCAGGGAGTCGGCGCGCACGCAACGGGAGCCTGCGCCAACGCTACTTCGCATCGTGAAAATAAAAAACATCACACGGATGTTCGCCATTTGCCGTTTTCCCAAGGGCCATCACCAGACCCAAGGACACTGTGACACTCAGAAACCGCCTCAGGACGAAAAGCTGGTCCTTGGGAAAGGGTCGGGGCTTCCGGGGACCCCGTATGGCAGAAATCAAAGCATCGGATCTCTGCAACGTGGGTCTGCGCCAGCGGGGGGGTCAGCCCATCCCCTCAGATCCCCTCCCAAGGAACAGAAACCGGCAAACACACATAATTGTTCGCCAATGTGAAATTCCCTAGAGATAAATCTGCGCACTCTTGGCATGGAAGCAACGTGGCGCAAGCTACGCGGTGCAACATACGCGGTGCCAAAGCTATATGTAGTGCAACCAGTTTGGTGCAAGCTGCGTGGTGCAGGCTGCGCCGACGGAGGCCACGGTGTCGGCGCCGCCGCCACCGCCGCTGCCGACGACGGCGGCGAAAGTCCTGACATCTCATGTCTTGAATTGTTCGATACGGGTCCCCGGAAGCTCCTACCCGTTCCCCAGGGCCCCAAGGCGGGCTTTTCTTCCCGACCTGCGTTCTGTTGACGGTCCCGGGGCCCGACGAGGAGCCCCATGAGCCGAGAGCGACACAACACACCTTCCGTCGTGATGGGGGGCAGCGACACAGGAGGGGAGGAGCTCAGGGGAGGGAACATCGACTTGGAATCGGCGATGCATCGCCGATGCATCGGCGATAGGCCCCCCGATTACGAAACCGCACGCCCATGGGCGAGGTGGATTTTCGGGCCCCTATCGGCAACCAATGCGCGATTGGGGGCCGCTGCATCCCCCCCATGCCTATCCACCCCCATCTTGGCTGGCGAAGATCGGTTTAAAATGAACTTCTCCGTGAGCGCGGAGGCATGTGACAGGGCGGCTGGGAAGTTTAGCATATATACCTCCCAGCCACCCTGGAGCAGGCGCCCCCCCTGCGGGGGGACAGGTTCATTGGAAGCCGTTCTTCGCCCGCTGACTACCGTTGCCACTGGCGTGAATTTGTTACGACGCCAGCATGCCTGGAGACGGTGTCGGTACCGATGCCGCCGCTGACGACGGCTAGAGGCCTCTGAGATGGAGTCGGAATAGGTGGGGTCGGGGGATCGCGCCGCATCAACAATGTATCGGCGACGTCGGCGGCGCGCCGGCGACGCTGGCTCGGAGAAAACCGGGCTCCGCGTCGAGCCGCCGCGCCGATGCATTGGCGATACGGCGCGATCCTCTTCGACCCCATCTGCTTGGGACCCCGCCTGGGAGGCCCGGGAGGAGCATCATGCCTGGGCGAGGTGGCGGCGCCGACGGCGCCGCAGCTGGCGGCGGCGGCGGCGTCTAGGCGAGAGGGCGCCTGCGCGGCCTGGGCCTTCTCGGCCTGCCTGCCCGCCGCGGGCCCTGGCCCACCGGGGCGGCTGCGGGACAGCGCCGGGTCCTCGCCGCGGGCCCCCGCCGCGGCCGTCGCCGTCGTTGCCGCCGTCGCCGCCGCCGTCGCCGCCGACGACGAGAACGCTCCATAGCCATCGCCAGCATCGTCGCCAGCATCACCAATATCGGCATCATCGCCATCAGCATCGTCGTCGGCCTCGGCCTCATCCCTACCCTCCCTCCTCCCTCCTGCGCCTGCCCTCCTCCCCCTCCTCCTCCCTCCTCCTCCCTCCTTGCTCCCCCCTCCATCTCCATCCCCTGTCTCCACGCAGCCCTGGGACGAACCTCGAAGGTCTTAGGCGCGACACGAAGAGGGTGCGCCTCGTATTTTCCCTGCCCAGAAACCCGAGACTCCTCGACTTTTACCATGCGGGGCCCATTTCCCCAGGGCCGACGTGTCGTCGTGAGTCGTTTTCCAACGGTCCCCAAGGGCCGGGAGAGGGCCCCCAGAGGCCGAAAACAGCTCTCGCCCTCCGCCCAAGGCGACAAATGGAGGAGGAGGAGGAGGAGGAGGAGGAGGAGGAGGAGGAGGAGGAGGCTGCCTGGCTCTCGGGCCATGACTCGGGCCTCTGGTGGCCGTTCGGGGCGGTGCATCCTAGAGAACGCTCACGGCGAGGCGCGCCTGCTGGCAAAGCATCCGCGGCGAGAAGACACGCAGCAACCACGGGGCACCTACGAAGGCCAACAGAACGACTGCGAACACACATCACGTAGAAAAGCGCGGAGGTCCGCGCGGATGCCATAGACTCGCGCTGCAGTAGGATGCGGGGGGGGCTCTCGATAGCTCACTATCTCTGAGACTTCTGCTTCAGATGAGAACGCTTGAGCCTACCTCGTCTTGGAGGCGCAGCACCACCCTCCCCGAACCACTCCCACTAGGCGGTGTGGGCCGTCTGTCGCCCTGAGGAGGAGGGCGAGGAGGGGAAGGAGAGCGAGGGCGAGGAGGGTGAGGAGGGCGAGGAGGGCGAGGAGAAAGGGGAAGCGAGGAAGGCCTCGCCGCGAGGGCGACAGGAGCCACACCAGGCGGTGACCGGCGGGGCTTGCCTGCCTGGCCAGGGCCCACAGGGTGCGCCGAGAGGGCGCGGCGGTCTCTGGCCCTCCGCGGCTCTACAGCCTCGAGATGCCTTCCACCGGCTGCTCCCGCCGAGGGCGCTCCGTGGGTGCCTGGATCCGCCGGAGGCCCGAGCTGTGGCCCGAAGCCATCAGGGGACGGGCTCAGATGGGAAGACACCGACCTGGACTCGGCGATGTTATCGCCGACAGATCGGCCGCAGGTCCCTGATTGCGAATCCGAATGTCCCTGGGCGAGGTGGGCTATCTGGCCCCTGCTGGCGGTCGGTGGGCGAGTGGGGTTCGAAGCATCCCCCACCGAGGGTTCCTCCTCTAACGTTGCCCCTCATTGTCGGAGAGGATTGCGGTTCCGTTATTGACTCGAAGGAGGGAAATCGGCATCTCTTCAGGAACTTTCCGAGGTCCGCGCGGACTTCTCGGATCGGCGTGGCACCCGCTGACGGCACCCCAGGCGCCGTCTCTGGCTCGCTCCGCGCGGCAGGGGAGGAAGGGGCCAAGCGTCAATACGAAAGATACCCGCGGACCTACGAAAGTGTATGTTTCCTCTGCCATTTCTAAGTATGTTTTCTGTCCCCTCTTCCTCCTCCTCCTCCTCCTCCTTCTCCTCCCCCTCCTCATCATCATCATCATCATCATCATCATCATCATCATCATCATCATAATCATCATCATCATCATCATCATCATCATCATCAGCATCAGCATCAGCAGCATCATCATCATCATCATCATCATCATCATCATCATCATCAGCATCAGCATCAGCATCAGCATCAGCATCATCAGCATCATCATCATCATCAGCATCAGCATCAGCATCAGCATCATCAGCATCATCATCATCATCATCATCATCATCATCATCATCATCATCAGTATCATCATCATCATCATCATCATCATCATCATCATCATCATCATCATCATCATCATCAGCATCAGCATCAGCATCAGCATCTTCATCATCAGCATCATCAGCATCAGTGACACCATCATCATCATCACCATCAGCAGCAGCATCAGTATTAGCATCAGCATCATCATCGTCAGCATCACCACCATCGTTTGCCATCATCAACATCATCATCAGCATCGTCATCCTCCTGATCAGCATCATCAGCAGCAATAACAGTATCATCATCAGCATCATCATCGTTATCATTAGTATCGTCATCCTCATCATCAGCAATGTTATCATCATCAGCGTCATCGTCGGAAGCATCATCATAACCATCAGCATGAACATCAGCTGTTTCATCGTCATCGTCAGCAGCATCAACATCATCGTCATCAGCATCAGCATCAGCATACGCATCCTCATCATCATCATCATCATCATCATCAGCATCCGTATCATCATGATCAGTATCATCATCCTCATCATCATTAGCATCAGCATCAGCATCATCAGCCTCAACATCAACATCAACATCAACATCAGCATCAGCATCAGCATCAGCATCAGCATCATCATCATCAGCATCGTCAGCATCAGCATCATCATCATCATACTCATAATCAGCATCATCATCATCAGCAGCAGCATGATCATCATCATCAGCAGCAGAATCATCATCATCATCATCAGCAGCAGCAGCATCAGCATCATCATCATTATCATCAGCATCATCATCATCACCACATCATGAGCATCATCAGCAGCATCATCATCAGCATCATCATCATCATCATCATCATGAGCAGCATCACCATCATCATCATCATCAACAGCATCAGTATCATCCTCATCATCATCACATCATCATCATCAGCAGCAGCAGCATCATCATCACAATCAGCATCATCATCGTCATCAGCAGCATCACCATCATCATCATCAACATCATCATCATCATCAGCGGCAGCAGCATCATCATCATCATCAGCAGCAGCAGCATCAGCATCATCATCATCATAATCATCATCATCATCATCATCATCATCGTCCTCATCATCATCATCAGCATCATCATCAGCATCATCATCAGCATCATCATCAGCATCACCATCATCATCATCATCATCATCATCATCATCATCATCATCATCATCGTCACATCATCATCATCAGCAGCAGCATCATCATCATCAGCATCATCATCAGCAGCAGCATCACCATCATCACCACCATCATCAGCATCAGCATCATCATCACATCAGCATCATCATCAGCAGCATCATCATCATCACCATCATCATCAGCAGCAGCATCACCATCATCATCACCACCATCACCATCACCATCACCATCACCATCACCATCATCATCATCATCATCATCATCAGCATCAGCATCAGCATCAGCATCAGCATCATCATCATCATCATCATCATCATCATCATCATCATCATCATCACATCATCATCATCATCATCGTCACATCATCATCATCAGCAGCAGCATCATCATCAGCATCATCATCAGCAGCACATCACCATCACCACCATCATCAGCATCAGCATCATCATCACATCAGCATCATCATCAGCAGCATCATCATCATCACCATCATCATCAGCAGCAGCATCACCATCATCATCACCACCATCACCATCACCCATCACCATCACCATCACCATCATCATCATCATCATCATCAGCATCAGCATCAGCATCAGCATCAGCATCATCACCATCACCATCACCATCATCATCATCATCATCATCATCATCATCATCATCATCATCATCGTCACATCATCATCATCAGCAGCAGCATCATCATCAGCATCATCAGCAGCAGCATCACCATCATCAGCATCAGCATCATCATCACATCAGCATCATCATCAGCAGCATCATCATCATCACCATCATCATCATCATCATCATCATCATCATCATCATCATCATCATCATCATCATCATCATCATCATCATCATCATCATCATCATCATCAGCATCAGCATCATCACCATCACCATCATCATCATCATCATCATCATCATCATCATCATCATCATCATCATCATCATCAGCGTCATCGTCGTCATCATCATCATCATCATCATCATCATCATGTGGGGCGTCGTTGAGGCCGAACGCGCGTTGCCAGGACGGGGCGAGCACGCTCCCCCAAAGGAGGGGCTGGCAGTGGGCACACGCCCTGCGCGCGGGCCCTGTCCCTTCGAAGGCCGGGCCTCGCACGTGCGAGACATTTCTAGGGGCGTCGGGGAACCAGCGCCTGCTGTATCCTCCTCCTCCCCCCCTCCCCCTGCTGACGCTGCCCCTGAAGCCTCCTCACTCCCCAGACATCTTCCGCCGTGATGTTGCTCGCACGGAGGATCCCCAGAGGCCTGAGTCGTACCATCACGGTCCTGGGGCCCGCGGAGGGCCCCCGGGGAGCGAAAACAAACAGCAACAACAAACAGACACCCTTCGAGATTGTTCACGATACGAGGGGGTCTGGTTCCTCCTCCCCCTCCTCCGCCTCCTCCTCCGCCTCCTCCGCCTCCTCCTCATCATCCTCCTGACGTTGCCCCCAAGGTCTCCTTCGGGCCGTCCCCGTGCGCGTCGTGCCCGCCGTCCAGCGGCGCGGACTGGCGGGCGGCACGGGGCGAGTGTCGCCGATTACCTGCCATACCAGACCTCCCCCACCCAACCCGAAATTCTGAATTTCGGGTTGGGGAGCGTGGTAAGGGTGAACAGAAAGCCCCCCCAGGTAGTCCCAGCTGGCTTCAACAGGCCCCCCGAGTGGTCCCAGCTGGCCTCAACAGGCTCCCCCAAGTAGTCTGGGGCGGTCTCAGCGCCATGACTCCGCCTCCAGCGGCGCCCTGGGGTGCTCTGCACCCCAAGGCCGAATGGTTGATACCGCCCCTGGCTACTCGGGGGAGCCTTCTGAGGCCAGCTGGGACTACCCGGGGTGCCCGAGGCCAACTGGGAATAGCCGGGGGGGCTGTCCGTGTGCAACCCGAAGCCTTGTCCAGGAGAACGGGTTACACTATGTATTTCAATATTCTGGCGGCGGCGGCGGCGTCGTCGTCGACGTCGCGGGATGTCCCCCCACTGGGGATGGAGAGCTAAGTGCGGCCTTCGGGTTGGGTTGGGGTGGTCTGGTGGGTAGACAGTCGCAGGTCGTCAGATGCCCTCGGAAGCTGTCCTTGATTTTCGAAGCTTCCTCGCGTCGGAATGCGTGCTAGCCGAGAGCAATCGGGGGTTGGCCACGCTCGTCCTGAACGGCCGCGGCCCGAAAGCCAACGTCGAGTCGTGGAAACAATCATGAACGGCAAGGCCTTGCCTGACTCCCGGCTTCGGGGGGCCATTATTTCAGGGCCCCGGGACCGTCTCAAAACGGCTAAAGCTGAACCAGGAGGTCCAAACCTCTGACGTGTGGGTTTGCAAGGGCCAAACGAAACGAAACGGCCAACGAACCTATCTCGCCTTTGCGCAACACCGCTTCCAACCGGGAACCACGAGATACCAGGCTACCCGTGGGGTGGCCCGCAACGGCCAGACTGGTTGACGAGGAGGCGCGTGGTATGACTTGGTGTTGCCTGGAAGCGAAAGCATGGCAGGTGATTAATTCACCGTCTGGAAGGACAGGCACGAGGGAGACAGACGGGGTCAGCGGCCTTCGGCGCGGACGTGGCGGGCGGCGCTAAGCGGGTGTCGCACGGCGTCGGGGGCTTGGGGGGCAGGGGGCTGGGGCATCGCTGAAGGAAGCCAAAAGGGCAGACATGATGGTAACGTCAACTAACCACCTCGGCGGTTCTGGCTGGGCCCCATCCTGGTCGCAGGATCGGTGTATCTTCTCTTGTCCTCTTGGCTTGGACAGGAAGGCGTAGTAGACACAGGCACGTGGTCCAGCATCGGCCCGAGCAGGATCGGCCAGGTGGCCAGTTGACATCCCCCGAAGCACTGCGAGGCTCCAAAAGGCAGGCACGAGGGTGAGAGACCAGAGGGGCCGGGGGGGGTCTTCAGGGGCTGCGTCAAGCCTGGTGTCCAACGGCGCGGACTGGCGTCGGCGCGGGGCGGTGCCGAAAGGGAATGGGGGGGGCAGCACTGGGTGAACCCGGATGCCCTCGCATCGCGAACAGGCTTTTCTATAGGCATTTCTATAGGACTACCACGAAATGCTCTTAGAGCCCGAAAATATTAAAACAAGACAGTCCCGGCCAGACATGTTCTAAGAACATTTCGTGGAAGCCACACCAGGTTCTTAGAACATTGTTTGGTAGGCCTATGGGCACGCCAGAACGCTTCGCCACTGCTTGACACAGGGAAGGTACGAGGGTGACAAACGGGGTCTGGTGGACGGCGGGCGATGAAGAGGGGCTGCGTCCTGACCCAGAGCGGGCACAGCGGCGTGCGTGGTGGCTCCCGCAGGCGGCCCCTCCTCAAGCCTACGACGTCGTGGACAGTGGATGTCACGACCCATTCCCACCCCAACGGGACCGGCTTTTTTGAAGGGGCCCAGGGACACACAAAAAAATAGACACGAATAACAGGATTCCCCATAGTTTCCGATACCTATACGGCCACCCTGCGGGTCATAAGGAGGTGTTTTGGGGGGGGGCAGCAGTGGGCAACAGTGATGATTGTTGCGTTGCCGCTCGGTTTTGGGACCATCGATCCCACTATCGATCTCACTCGATCGATCTCACTATCGATTTCACTCGATCGATGCCACTGTCGATCTCACTCTGGATCTCGCTATCGATCCCACTATCGATCTCCCTATCGATATCGCTCGATCTCAGAATCGATATCACTATTCATCTCACTATCGATATCACTATCGATCTCACGATCGATCTCCCTGTCGATCTCACCATCGATCTCACTATCGATCTCACAATCGGTCTCAATATCGTTTTCGCACCAGCGGGACACCGGGACACTGGCGAGACACCGGCGGGACACCGGCAGGACACCGCGGGCCACCGCTTGCTGGAGGGAGAATCATTTGGTCCGGCCGGGACCCAGCCACAAGCGGGACACCGGCGGGCCACCGCGGGCCACCGCTTGCCAGAGGGAGAATCATTTGGTCTGGCCGCGCCTCAGCCACAGGAGACGTTCCTCTCGCCCGCCCACGCAGCTTCGCCTCGCCCGCACGCACGGCACGCACGAACACGAAACCAAAACCGATTTCCCAGTGGGGGGCTCTCCATTCCACTTCGGTCTCACCCCCAACCTCAGATTTTCTGGGTTTTTGTGATCCCCCCCACTTCCCATCTTTCCCAATATGTTCTGGGGAATCGACGATTCATTGTGTCTGTGTGTATTATTCTTTTCTAAGCCCTGTAAAAGGCCGGCAAAGCCCCCAAAACGACGAACGACGACCAAATTGAGTTCCTTAAGGCATCGGAGAGGGAACAGAAAGGGGAGAAAGAGGAGGGAGGGAGGAGGAAGAGGAGAGGAAAGAAGGACGAAAAGGAGGCGAGTCATCCTCCTTCCTCCGCCGTCCTCCTCCTCCTCCTCATCCTCCACCTCCCTCCTGGGTCCTCCTTAAACTCCCCCCTCCCGCCTCCATCCTCCCTCGTCACTCCTAACTCCTCCCACATCCCTCCCGCTCCCTCCTCCCTGCTCTCCGTATTCCCGCCTCCCTCCTCCTGCCCCATCCCTCCCCCCTCCTTCCCAAACTCCCTCCTACCGCCTCCCTCCTCCCTTTTCCTCCCTCCTCCCACTGGCAACGTTTAATAACCTCGAAGAGCAATGTAAGTCACAGGCACTGGCATCGCCACTGATTCCTACTCCCGCTCCTACTCCTCCCGCCTCTGGGATACCACAGGGTACCGATACCGCTACTCTTAGGACCTCTCCCAGGGTGCGTTCTGACCAGGAGTTCGAGGCGAATCCAACGGTGACGACGAGGGCCTCCCAGGAGACGCAAAAAAGGCGAAAACGGAGGCAGGGGGTAGCGGTATGTTTACATGTTCGTCCTCCGACCTACTCCCACTCCGCGCACGTAGACAACATAGAGCTCGACAATATGTAGGTCGAGGCCGAACAGGCGCTGCCTACGATGAGCACGTGGACGTTGCTGCAGCCAACGCTGCAAGCTCCATAGCACTGATGCCTGCTCCGTCTCCTCCGACCTGCTCCTACTCCGGCTCCCCCTGCCTCCCTCCTCCCGCCTCCCTCCTGCCCTCGGGGATCATCTGACCCGGGTCAATCCAGACCCGGATCGAACAGGCCTTGGAGAATCCTGCAAGATCCTGCACCCGAACCCGGGTAACTGCGAAAGATCCTGCAAGATCCTGTAGGATCCTGCACCCAAACCCGGGTCAATGCGACCCTGGCCCTGCAGTATCCTGCAAGATCGGGCGCTCTGGCTGACCCCCGCTTGCCTTGACCCCCGTCTCTTGGGCCCCGCTGCCCTACCTCCGCGCCGGCCCCGGGCGGCGGGGAAGAGGGCGGCCCGCCTTCTGCGGCACGCCGGCTCGCGAGGGTGGGCGCGGGCCTTGCGCCCCCCCTGCCCCCCCCCGTCCCCCCAACGGCGGCGCCGCGGCGAGAGGCCGCGGGGAGGGGGGAGGAAGAAGAGGAGGGAGAGGAGTGGAGAAAAGGAATGGAGCAGAGAGAGCGGTCCCTTTTCAAGCCCTTTGAGGGCCGAAAGCGCCCCACCCCCATCCAGGCTGGAGCTGGGGGGGGGTAAAGATGGGAATACAGTCGAACCCAGGCCAGAAGAGCATCCCCCAAGAACACGAGACCCTCCGCCGGTTATGCTGAAGAGCATTCGAGGGTACACTCGAGGGTACCCTCCCCCAGGATGCACAAGAAAATCCAACAAACATGAAGAACACAGGGCACCCTCCCCGAACCGATCTCGATCTTATAGCCCAATTAACTCCACCGAAGAAACAAAGAAGCCGCGAGTTAGATACGGAAAACGCGGCAACCACTTCGCCGCTTTGGGTGTCACCGCTCAGAGGAACCCCTGTGCGCGGAGGGGGGGAAGAAGGGGAGGAGGGAGACGGAATTGCAAGAGGCGGAGGGAAGATTGAGGATGGGGAGAGAGGGATGGAGGAAAAGGGATGCTGGAGGAGGAGGTGAAAGGACGGAGGAGGGGGGGAAAGAGGAGGAAGAGAAGATGGAGGAGGGAAGAAAACGGAGGAAGGACGAAGGAGGACGGAAGTAGGAGGAGGAGGAAGGATGAAGGAGGAAGAGTGGAGGAGAGAAGGATGAAGGAGATGCAAAGATGAAGGAGCAGGAAAATAAGAGATGGAGAAGGAGGAGGCAGGGGAGGCAGGAGGGCCGCGGGGTCCGCCCTCCTGCCTCCTCCTCCTCCTCCTCCTCCTCCTCCTCCTGCACCTGCTCCTGCTCCTCCTCGCATGCACGCGCATTAAATGCAGTCGAGGGTCGCATGGAACACCGAAGAAGGATGGGCCAATTGTGAGACAGCGCTGTCGGCACCACGCTCCTTTTTCATCCTCCTCCTTCTCCTCCTCCGCCTCCTCCTCCTCTTTCCTCATCCTCCTCACGGGCAAGACCCTAGTGCATCTCGTGCCAGACATGCCCCTGCGACTTGACCCTTGCGCGGCCTGCTGCCCCTTAGACGACGATCCCCCCCCCAAGGAGTGCCCCAACTCTCCACCGGGATGGGCTGCCGCGTCCTCTTCTGCGACTCGGCGAACGCGTCGCTTATGCGGGTCGGGCCTGCGGGCCGCGAGGGCGACGACGACCATGGCGACAGCGACCTCGAGGACGCCGGCGACAACGCGGCGGCGACGGCGGCGTCGACGGCGACGACGAGGAAGACTTCGTTTCTCGGGTTCGCCGAAGACGAGGGGGAGAGGCTAGCGCGGCATGGCACGAGGTCTGTGCGCTGACAATGAGGGGGCCAGGGGACATTTTGAAAGCAGAGGAGAGGAGGAGGGCCATGAAATCTGGAAGATTCATGGACCAGGCCACGATATCCACACACCCATAGTCCCCATCGACGGGGCGAGCTGGGCACCCCCAGCACGCTCGGCGAGGCGCACCTGCTCGCACGCAGACTGGGGCGAGAGAAACCCTCCGAGAACAGATGAGAATTTTTAGCCCGCGCCCCCCAGGAGTCCTCGCAACTCAGTCTTCGAGGCCTCCGCACCACAGGAATGCAAGGGCCTTGGAAGGCCATGGCGACAAACTGCGAGCGGGGCGCGAAAGCGGCCAAGGACGGGCCGACGGGGCAGGAAGCAAGCTTCTCCTTGGAAAATCGCTCGTCCTTCCTGTGCGGCTTAACTGCAGGTGGAATTGGAGGATCTCGCCGCATCGCCGATGCATCGGCGATGCGGCTTGCTGTGGAGCCCGCCCCCCTCCACGCCGACGGCGCCGATGCATCGCAGCTGCGAGACCCGGGTCTTCGACGCCCCCGAGGCTCGGAGGCCTCCGGGCGGGCGTCTAGAGGCTCTCGCCGTCGCCGCAAGCGGGGAGGAGGATCAGTACAGATTGCTGGAGCGGGAACCAGCAACAAAAACACGAGAAGGAGGAGGAGGAGGCGAAGGAGAACGGAGGAGGAGGAGGAGGAGGAGGAGGAGGAGGAGGAGGAGAAGGCGGAGTTTTAGGACCAGTCCTCTTCACCGCCGAGAGAAAAGGGGGGGAAACAAAACTAAAGACCTTTAGCGGTTAGGTGGCTGGAGCGGGAACCAAACAACAAAAACGAACAACTTTGCGAGGTCCACGCGGGTTTCCTGGATCCGTGCTGGATCCTGCCGGTGCTGCCGTGAGGAACGCCGAGCGAGGGGCACAGGAACGAGAGGGCTTTTCTGGCTCAGCCTCGGTCACGAGCAGGGGCCCCGACCCAGATCCGGATCGGCGGTTCAACGAGGCCCTGGAGGATGAGGAGTCATAGGACAGCGACCTCGAACAGTGAAGGCCCCACTCGTGACCGACTGCTTCTCCTCAGGGCCTCGTCCCACGGGGCCCCGTCTTCGAACCGCCGACCCAAAGAACGACCCGAAATCGGGCGCAGTCCTCAGCCAGAAGCGCTCCGCATGTGCTGCAGCGTCCTCACCGTGAGCGCTCGTCGTCGGCGGCGCGAGGGGCCGCGAAGGCCGGAGACCCCGAGGGTCTCGCAGCCACCCTGGGGCTGCAGATTCGGCTCGCCCATGGCGCACGCCGGCGGCGCCAGGAGCCGCGAAGGCCGGAGACCCCGAGGGCCTCGCGGCCACCCTGGGGCTGCAGATTCGGGGGCGCGCCTGGCGCGCGGAGGCCGCGCCAGAGGCGGCGTCGGAGGCGCCGCGAGGGAGGTCCCGGCGCTGCTCCCTTCTTCGAGCGACCGCGCCCGTCGCCAGGCGGCCGCCGCGAGCCTCACGCCTGCCTCCCCAGCCACATCTCGGGCCCGGTGGAGCCCACGACGCCGTTCTGGAACAGCATCGCCACGATGGCGACCATCGCCAAGCGGCCGTTGGCGAGCTCGCTGTTCAGCTTCCTGGTGCGCTCCACCGGATCAGACGACGACAGGACCTTCCACCCGTAGTCGCCAGGCGTGCCTTTGAAACAAACAAACCAAGGTCAATGACCAAGAATGAACGCGGAAACAACGATGCCGATCTTGACCCCCGTCCATCTTGGTCACCGTCGGTTCGTGGATCGTCCTCGCGAATCGGCGACGGCCTGCATGGAACATGACCATGATCGGCGTCGCCAAGATCCCGCAACATCTCCATGAGTGTAAGCGTGTTTCTTCCCTCGATGCCTGTCCTGTAGTCTTCGAAGCCCCCAGACAGCTCCACAAATCCGAAATAGGCGACGATCTGGAACCAGCCCAGGGCAGGCACCTTCGAGACGGCCGCCAACCCGTTGGGTACGTCGGCGAACTTGAGACCGAGCTTCTCCGCTGGGCACTTCGACGCACTAAGGCCCATCTTCATGCACATCGACGGGGACAAGTACCCTGGGAGCTTCCCCGCGATCTCAGGAGTGATGTAACCCATCGTCGCCAGCATTGCGATCCGACCATGCTTCAGCTCAACAGACCGGCGGCGCTTGAAGGAGAAGAGGTCACCATCCGCGGTGAACCCTGCAGGGTCCCAGAATCCCGTGGGCTCCTGCCAGAGGCCCTCTAAATAAGAAGGGAGTAACCCAGGTCGGAAGATCGCGCCGCATCGCCGATGCATCGGCGACGTCGAGATGGAGAACATTGAGGTCCAGACAGCGCCAAAAGACTGAGATCCGACGTCCACAAAAAATCAATGAAAATCACAATTGGACCCCTAGACCCAAACGCTGTGAGGCATTTCTCAAGCCGAATCCACCTGGGAGGGCCCAAGGCCCGAAACCAGGCGAGAACGCCCAGAGTGCCAAAAACGCAACGCCCGGATCTCAGGGATCGCCGACGCATCAGCGATGTGGCGCGATCCTCTGGCACAATCTGCTTGGGGGGGCAAATCCAAGCGCCAAACCCGCTGCTGTCGCATGGCATTCAGCGGTCGCGGGACCCCAGTGACTGCACCGGCAACAAGACCGAAAGGTCACTCTGGCACAGCATCACCCCTCGCTTCCTCGCCGTGCGGCTTCCGGATCAGAACCCAAGTCCTTGGCGGCCGAGCGGGACGCTGCGGGCACCCCCGAAACGTCGTCCGCGAGGCGCAGCTGCTGCACCCCTGGGTCCTGAAAACCTCCAGGAGGGGTAAATAAGGCTTCGGGTTGCGCACACTGCAGCCCCCCTCACAGGTAGCCCCGGCTCAACAGGCCCCCGGAGTCGTCCAGGGCGGTCTCAACATCTCAACCCTGAAGCACGGAGCGCCCCAGAGGCTCCGCCAGAGGCGGCGCCAGGGTGTTGAAACCGCCCCATGCGACAAAGGGGGCCTGTTGAGACCAGCCAGGACTAGCTGGGGGGGGCCCTGTGCGCGACCCGAAGCTCTACCACACGTGGAGGCATGAAACCCTGAAGGTGCAACTGCCCGCACCGAAGGTCACTCCTACGAAGGGCCACTCTCCAGCGCAGCCAGATCTGGGGAAGCTCGGGCCCGACGGGCGCGTCCTGGCGAGGGTCCCCAGAGGCCGGAGAGAAAGAGCAGCAAACACACCTCGTGATCTTTGCCACGACGCGAGGGGGTCTGGGAAGGTCACTCCCGCCAAGGGCCATCCTCGAGCGTAGACAGACATTTGGGGAGGCCCGGATCCTGGGCGCCCAGCTCGCTCTCGAAGGCGGCGCGCCCAGCCGAGGCGCGCGGCCCCCGCGGGAGCTCTGGGCGCGGCCGGCCAGAGACCCCCCCGAAGGCGGGCAGGGACGAGCTCAGGACGAGGCCCCCAATCCATGTCAGCGCGTACTCCCGATTCTCAGAGGGCGGGCGAATCCGAATCCCCAGAAGTGGCCTGGAGGCCTCTCAGAAGGCTCCCTGCGGAAGCCGAGCGGGCCTCCGGGGGGTCCCCTGCCCCCTTGGAGGCCCCCTCGCCTCCCCGGACATCCTCCGACATGATGTCAATCCGCGGCAGCGGCGGCCGCGGCAGCGGCGGCCGCGAACCTCCCGACCGCTTCCCCCAGGCCAGGGGTAGTTCCGTGCTCCGGGTCCATTTGTGATAACATGGCGAAATCGCCTGAAGGCTCGCTCGCTGTGTCAGCATCGAACCGAATGCCGCAGCAGCGGTGAGTGCACAGGGGGCCCACTGCACACGCAACAACACCGCTCGACGCTTTCACAGCCAGGGCTTTGAACGTGACACCGCTGCTTGACGCATTCACTTGCCAGGGCAGTTCTTGCCAGGGGTGGCCCAAAGGCAGGCAGGGACAAAATCAGGGCGAGAATCCCAAACATCCTCCGATATGATATTTTTCTGTCCGCGGCCCCAACAACTCCCGACCCCTTCCCCAGGGGTAATTTTGCCCTCGGGTCCAGATCTGACGGTCCCGGGTCCCGATATCGGAACCCAAAGGCAGAAATCGGAAGGACAAATGCAAGGATTGAGTTATCATACCGTCGGAGATGGCAGGGACAGAATCAGGACGATAATGATTCCACGATGAAATGAACTCAGGATCCCAGATCTCCGAGCACATGAACTTTTCAAGTCGGGCGCTGCTCCTTCATGTCGGCCCCTGGGGCCCGTCAGCGGGCCCGGGCACAATCAACAATAGATCGGGGAGGAACAACTTGCACGGGGGAAGGGGTCGGGGGAGAGCTCTGGGGCCGCGGATTGAACAAACACCTCGGAGGATGTCCAAGGGGTTGGCCCAAAGACGGGCAGGGCCAAGATCAGGGCAAGAATGATGCGATGACCCTGAGATCTGGGCGTTGCATGTTTTCTCGCAAGGCGTTTTCGGCCACTTGCAGGCCCTGGGGACATCACAGGTCGATCTGGCTCGACAAATACCGGAGAAAGATGGGGTCCATACCTCTGGTCGCAATATCTCGCGAAATTGCCACTTTAGCCCCAGCTGGCCTGAACAGGCCCCCCGAGTAGTCCACGGCGGTATCAACACCCCAGGGGCGCCGCCGTAAGCGGCGCCAGGGTGTTGAGACCGCCTCGGAAGATCTGTTGTTCTCAGATGCGATTGGCACAGGATACGCTCTGGGCGATCCAGAGGTTCTAGCGGCCCTCGGCCATTCGCACTCGCCCCTCCGGCCGCGCAGAGGACACCAAGAAGTTCGGCGGCGAGCCTGGGGCGGAAGCGAGAAGGGGCGGTCATTCCATAGGCTCGGAAGTCCCCATCCTTCTGAGAAGTTTTCTGGGCCTTCCTCGAAGACACAGAAAACGTATCCTTCTCACGTCTCCCCCTCGCTCGCCGCCGAACCAAGAAATGCGAGGCGGGGACTCAATCATGATGTCCATCACGCTCGGTGCACCCTCAGTGGCCCTTGGGCACCGGACTGCAAGGCACCCCCCGGGGACCAGGGGTCCCCCCCTCCCCCAGCTCACAGGGCCCCCATTGGGCTGCAGGTCCCCCCAAGGGTTCCATGACCACCCCCCCTGGGGGGAGTCTTCCATCCTAGACCCATTGCTGATGGAGCCACGGGGCCACCCAAAACACAACCTCCCGAACACGAGATCGAGATGTAAAGAAACGAAGCCCTTGGGGCGGAAGACCCGAAACAGCTCGAAACAGATACAGGATGGGATGCCACGATGGGAGGACACGATGGGTGGCAACGATGGGTGGGGCCCAGGTGGGGATCAACGAGGGAGGGCAACGGTGGGCCACCGACCTCGGGAGCCCCGCATCCCTCACCAGGCGTTTGGGGGCAACGATGGGGGCAACGATGGGGGCAACGGCGGAGGGCAACGGTGGGGGGCAATGATGGAGGGCAGCGTGCGGGGGGGGGACCCGAGGGGGGCAACGGTGGGCCGTCGATCTCGGGGGCCTGGCATCCCTCACCAGGCGTTGGGGGGCAACGATGGGAGCAAGGACCAGGGCCAAGGGGGGCAACGATGAGGGACAGCGACGGGTGGCAACGCGGGGGCAACAGTGGGCCACCGATCTCGCGGGGCCCAGGGTCCCTCACCAGGCGTTGGGGGGCAACGTGCGACATCCCCCACCGCGCGCGCGGTAGAAGAAAAACACATAACACTTACAGACAAGATGTTTAGGAAACAATCCGTCGGAGGCCTGCGGTTGGCGCCCTTCGGAGTGGGGCTTCCAAAACTGTGCGGTGACAGGCCGTGCGGTG
>CAUYUJ010015834.1:127500-130000 GCA_963575745.1 Prorocentrum cordatum
GGAACGGAGACAGCGCCGACGAGCCCCGGCGGCGCCGCTGCGCCCAGGAACGCACCCGCAGACGCGGTCTCCCCGAAGATGGCGTCGAAGCGCTCGCCTTCATGGGCGCGGCGCACGACGTCGCGCGGCCCGTCGCGCCGCCCCCCAAAGGCGCCAGGCCGCCCAGGAGGCGGCTGGAGCGGCGCAGCTCGGGGAAGCCGCTCGCGGCGGACGCTCCTCCAACTACGACGCGCGGTCGCTGGGCAGGTCCGTCTGCCGGCGACCGCGTGGAACACCCTCGCCATGGGCCGTGCACCCATTCAGAACGACCGCGTTCTGCGCGACCGCCTCGCCCGCCATAGCCTCGAAAACGAGGAATGGCGGGGCGTGGCCCAACCCCCGCAGCACGCGCGCCCCGCCCATGCGCGGCTAGGTTCAGCCATGACTCCCTCGACCCCCACATCGCGCAAGTGTTCCACGCGCGCAGTGCACGCCGCGCCTCGCTCGTCGGTCGAGACCAGCGCCTCCGCGCGCGCCTCTCTTCACGCGAGCACTTGAAACCAGCAATCCGCCAAACTCCCGCCTGCGCCGCGGCCGAGGCCGAGGCTCTGACCGACAGCGACGCCCGACTGGGAGCCCCGCGGTTCGCAGGGCGCCCCCGACCGCTTCGAGCACGACGGCTCGCGCTTAGAACGTCGTGAATTTTACGACATGGCCCTCGACAGCCCGGCGCCCATCGGCACCCCCAGGCCCGTCGCGAAGCGCGTCGCGCACGAGTTCCCACCCCGCCCGCTCGCGCACCCACGTCTCGCTCAGAATCCGCCCCACTGGCCCCGCGCCCCCCTGCGCTCTCAACAGGCGCGCCAGGAACTCGGCCGGCGCGAACGCTGCCCACGGCCATCGCCCCTGGCGACGCTTGCGCATCCCCCATCAGACCTACCGCGCGAACGCCGGGAAGCACGCGCAAAACACGCGCGCGTCCATTCCGAATAATTACCCCAACCTAAACCAGTGGACCTTCCGAAAGACAGCCAGCGGTGGTGACGAGCCCACTTTGGACGACGCCGCCACTTCCACCGCCCTTCCGCCACGCTTGGCGCCCCCCGCCCGCCTCTCCGCCGGCCGCGCCGCCGGCGCATGACGCCTTCGTCGGGCCTTTCACCAAATCGAAACGTCGGCCCCGCGTCGCCCGCGTCCCATCCTGAGCGCCCACCCCATCGGCTCGCGCATTGCTCGCGCCAGTGGACGCTGCCCCGCGCGTTTCGTCAGACGCGCCCGCCGCGCCCACTTCCGCTCGCATGAGCACGCGCATCGTGAGTCAGCGCGCACTTTCCCGCCCGGGAAGGGGGCGGGCGCGGCGCGACGGCGGCGCCGCCCCTCCGCGGCCCACCCTCCGACAGCACGCGATACGTAGGCGGGCGATCGTGAAGGGGCGGCAAGGGCGTCGGCAGTCTGCGAAGCCCTGAAGAAGCCCACCGCAGGCGCCTAATTTTCACAAATTGCGCAGCGAGCCTGCCGCGGGCGCCTATTTCCGCTGAAGCAATGTAGGTAGGTCGCAAAGTGGGTCGCGGGGGGATCGCGGATGGTTCGCGGTTGGGTCGCGGGCCTGGTCGCGGGCGGGTCGCGGGCGGCGCGCGGGCGGGTCGCGCGTGGGTCGCGAGGCGGGCCGCGGGCGGGTCGCGGGCGGCTCGCGGCCGGGTCGCGGGGCGGGGCGCGAGGCGGGTCGCTGGCGGGCAGGCAACCGGCGGGTAAGCCACGCACCAGTAACAGTGAATGGCCGTTCCGATCGGCCCCATCGCTATGATTATAGCCTGTCTGGAACGCGCATCGCTGCCCGCTGACCTGCAATCCCCGGCGGGGGGGAATCTCGCGCGGCACGCGCCGCGCTGTCCGCGACGCGAAGTCGCGGGTCTGGGCCACCAGCTGCGCCCGCAAACATCGCAGGGCGGTCGCCAACGCCAACTCCTTCGGCGCCGCGCGGCAGCTGCACTTTTCGGACACGTTGATAAATAACTTCCGCGCCACAGCTCCCGTTCACGGCTCCCTGCGCCGCCGTTGCCACCCCGCCTCGGCCGCCCAGCGCTCGCGCAATCAAACAGGTGAACCCCGCGTCTCCCTGGACAGCCGTCGCCCCCCCGCATCCGCGCCCCGCGCGCGCGAGCCGCTTCGCCGTCTCCATCCGACACTGCTCGCGCATGAGCGGCGCGCCATCCACGCGCGGCAGCTCATGCGCGAGCTCCCCCGCGCCCTACTGGGCGCGCGGCATCGCGTTCAATTTGATCGGCATCGAACTACTACCGCGCTCCATTTCTCGCACCGTCTCCCCCAGCAAAGCGTCGATGATCGGCTCTCGCCCGGCCCGCCGCGCGGCGCTACCGGGCGCGGCGAATCGCCGCCCCGGCCACCCCGCGGGCGCCCCCTTCCACGTTGCTACGCGGCGCGCGCGCCAGGAACCGCGAGCGATTCCCGCCGCGCCCCGGCGCCGCCTCTCGCGCGGCTGGCGCCGAGGCAGGGCGCGGCG
>CAUYUJ010015834.1:140000-190000 GCA_963575745.1 Prorocentrum cordatum
TGATTGTTAAATCATGTGTTTGTTCATTGATTTTGGCCGCCAGGCCCGCTCTTAGCTTCCTGGGGCAACCTGATCGGACAAGAGCGGGAAGCGCCGCTGTAGTCCAATGGGCGCATTGGGCGAAGAGAAAAAGAAGGCGAGGACAACGAGGAGTCGATGACGTGGACGACGTGGCGAACGTGAAGATAGCGAGGAGGAGCGTAGAGGAAGAGAAGCACAAGGACGAGGACGAAGAGAACGAGGGCGAGTACGAGGAGGAATGCGGAGGGCGATGATGACGACGGCGACGACGACGACGACGACAGAGGACAGTACGAGGCAATTGGAGAAAGACGTTGCTCCTGGCGCCGCGCGGGGTTCTCTTGGGGCCTGTTGGGGGCTTCTTCGGGGCCCCTTGGGTCCTCTTATGGGCTTCTGGGGTCTTCTTGGGCTGTCTGGGCGCGTCGTGGGGTTCTGTGGGAGCTTTCTTAGGCCGTCTCGGAGCTGGGGGGCTCCTGGGACGCTGCTGGGAGTCTCTTGGGGCCTTCTTGGCCCTTCTTGGGCCGTCTTGGGGTTCTTGTGAGCTGTCTGGGTGGCTCCTGGAGCGCTCTTGAAGGTCTCTTGGGATCTTCTTGGGGCGCTCTTGGGCGCTCCTGGGGCTCTCCGGGGCGTCTTTTGGGCCTCCCTTGGGCCGTTGGAAAACACTCCAAGAGCGATTCGAACACGACGTCGATGCGGAGTGCCCTCTTGGGCCGATTGTTGGAGGATGTCTCGAGAGAAACGGCAATGTTTCACAAATCCGCCAGCGTAACTTCAAAGTGCGGCGCGTACCCGATTATTAAAATTTACCACCAACAAACGGTCCACACCAGGGGCGCTTCCCGTCATCCACCGGCCCCCTTGTGGGGCCACCAGGCAGTAGGCCGAAGCTTCGCGGTTTCCTGTGCCAGTTGCAGCTTCTAGTTTCCACTGTTACAATTATGTTTATTGCTGCTTACTGCTCCTTGTTACAATTCTGCTTCTTGCTGCTTACTATTCCTTGTTGATGGACCGCGCGAGGGGGGGGGGGGCCAAAACGATTTTTTTGTACCACGCCCTGGGAGGGTTCTCAGAATTTCTGGGGGGTAAAAATTAAGACCTCTCACGCAGATCGGCGGGGTCAGGGTCCAAAAACACAAAGGATTTGCCATATTGCTGAAATTCGGTGGCCCCCCCTCACGCAGATCGGCGGGGTCAGGGTGCAAAACACAAAGGATCACCCCTCACGCAGATCGGCGGGGTCAGGGTCCAAAAACACAAAGGATTTGCCATATTGCTGAAATTCGGTGGCCCCCCCTCACGCAGATCGGCGGGGTCAGGGTCCAAAAACCGAAAGCATTTGCCACATTTCCGAAATTCGGTGGCCCCCCCTCACGCAGATCGGCAGGGTCAGGGTCCAAAAACAGAAAGCATTTGCCACATTTCCGAAATTCGGTGGCACCCCTCACGCAGATCGGCGGGGTCAGGGTCCAAAAACACAAAGGAGTTGCCACATTTCTGAAATTCGGTGGCACCCCTCAAGCAGATCGGCAGGGTCAGGGTCCAAAAACACAGGCGATTTGCCACATTTCTAAAATTCGGCGGCACCCCTCACGCGGATCCGTAGGGTCAGGGTCCAAACACACAAGGGATTTGCGATAATTCTGAAACTCGGTGGCACTCGTGACGCAGATCCGTAGGATCAGGGTCGAAAAACAAACAGGTCCCGACACTGCTTCACGGCGGCGCCCAGACCTCACGATTTAGCGTTTGCATCTCATTATCCGAGACAGGGGGCCGGCTGCATGGGGCGAAGCCCTTACGGATAAAACATAAATCAAGGACGACAAACTACCCCCGGGGAAGGGGTCGGGAGCTCTGGGTGCGCGGATCGGAAAGATCAGATCGGCGAATGTCGGGAGAGGCGTCGAACGGTGTTGCGTTCAAACCCTTGGCGGTGAAAGCGCCAAGTGGTGTTACGTTTCATGCGCGGTGGGCTTCCTGTGCAGCAATGCCGCGGCATTCGAGCCGATGCTGACAAGGCGAGCGGCCCTTCAGGCGATTAGGTAGGGGGAACAAATGTCGCCCCCTTTTGTGTATTGGTGCTTCCCGTTTTTTGTTACACACATCTCGTCATGATCCTGCGCATAACATATTAGATCCTATCGGACGATGTCTGGGAAGGCGAGGGGTGCCTCCAAAAGAGGGCCGAGGGCCTCTCAGAGGCCAGCCTCGCCTTTCGCGAGCAGCCTTCGCAGAGGCCTCTGGGCCCCCTCTGGGAAAGCACCCGCCCTCGGAGCAGCGGGCACTTCGTAAGTCAACGGGCGCCAGGGTGCAAGAGGCGGTCAGGCGCTGGTCGGGCTCGAGGCGGGGCGCGCCGAAGCAGATCAGGGCACAACGGAGAGGAGGAGCCGAACAATGCGAGGGCACCGGGCACGCGCGAGCGTGGAGTTGGGGACCCGTGGCGGCAGCGCGTTGGCGTCAGAGCCATGGATCCGGGACGGCGCCCCTGGAGTGTGAGGCCGGTGCCGCCCGACTCGGTGACGGAGCGCGCCAACGCTGTCTGGAAACGCGGCCCGTCGCCCGTCCACGCGACGCAGCCCGTGGTTGCGCCTCCTCTGAGGAGCCCGCGGGGAGGCCGCCCAAGTCCCCGATCCTCGCTCCCCTCTCCTGCCCCGACTGGAGCGCGACAGCTCCCCGGAGGCCACACACATGGCGCAAAAAACGGATTGCACGGTGACTGCTCGGCCGCCTCGTGGCGCCAGATGTCTGGGCCCTTGAGGTCGGAGGGAGGAGGAGGAGGAGGAGGAGGAGGAGGAGGATCGAGGAGTAGGATCGAGGGTGAGGGCCAATGCGAAGCCAAGACACACCAAAAAATGTTGCAAGAAACCCTCCCTCCAAACTCCCTCATCGGTCCCGAAACAATTCTCCTCATTACGGGAAATGGCCCCTTAGAAGACAACCGTGAGAGACAGAGAATCCTCAATCTTGCCAAAGCACCATTCCTGGGACTTCAACGCCGCGGATCAACGTGACTGTTGCGCCTTGGCAACCCTAAAGCGTACCAGAACACCGCTCCTGTCTTCAACCCAGCGAATCAACGTGACTGCTTCGTCCTGGCACTTCTACATCACGCCAGAACACCATTTCCGGAACTTGGACCATACAAATCTTGAATTTGTTACCAATGTTCAAAAAAAATGTGCGCGGTGCACAGGCGAAAAACACGTTCTAGGAACTGAACCCGCCCTCCATCCGTCAAACTGTTGCAATACTACACACATGTGCGTGGCGCTGAAAGGACCCTTCCCCCGTCCGTGAAACTGCTGCAGCATCCGGGCTGCGGGATCATGAGTGGCGAAGAAACCTCAAGCGAAACGCCCAGCCCGCCTTACCAACAGGGAAGAGCGACGCACAAGGAAAAAGGGATGGAGGCTCGAGGAGCACGGAGGCGGGGGAGGTGCGCCGAAGGAGGGGGAGGAGGGTTGAAGGAGGGAGGGTCGAGGAGGAGGTCGGCCGAGGAGGAGGAAGAGCGCTGGAGGAGGAAAAGGTGGGCCGAGGAGGAGGGAGGAGGCTTGCACGAGAGGGCCCCCCGCCCTCTCAGAGACCCCCCCCCCCGCGCCCCTTCCCCCGTGCGCACCGCCAGATCGCCGCACGCCGCGGGGCCCGCACGAGCGCGGGGGCTGCGGCGCGGCGAGCCGCGGGAGGCCGCCGCCCCAGAGGGGGAGGAGGGGGGGAGGAGAGGGAAGGGAAGAGAGAGGGAATGTGCCCTCCTCCTCCTCCTCCTCCTCCTCTTCCTCCTCCTCCTCCTCCTCCTTTTCCTCCTCCTCCTCCTTCCTCCTCCTCCTCCTTTTCCTCCTCCTCATCCTCCTCCTCCTCCTCATCCTCCTCCTCCTCCTACTCCTCCTCCTCCTCCTCCTCCTCCCTCCTCCTCCTCCTCCTCCTCCTCCTCCCTCCTCCTCCTCCTCCTCCTCCTCCTCCTCCTCCTCCTCCTCCTCTTGCTCCTCCTCATCCTCATCCGTCGCCGTCGTCCCTCTCCTTCGTCCCTCCTCGTCCCTCGCGGGCTGCCCGAACGGCCCGGCCAGGAAGGAGCCTTCCCTCGATCCGTGGGTGAGAATCACAACGGGGGGAGGGGGGTGAACATGCTACGCATGGAATGAATTCAATGGAAATAAATCGCAGTGGATCCGTGAATGGATCAATCTAGACTGATGAGGCTATGATGCCTCTTTTGATTTTGAGCCGGCTATGATGCCCGCTCGTGCCCACCCCGTCCCGTTTTCAGGGACTTCGCATCCTCCTATGATGGTAAGATGGGAAGACGGGCCGCCGGCCCTGGCACTGCACGTACGGCGCCAGGTTTGTGGGGATTTGGTTCGACCCCCGCAGTTCCGGCGATGGAAACTGCAAGGGGTGTGAGGCCTCATGGTGGTTCTCACTGGTAAGGCCTATGATGGTCCTCATCAGGGGGGGGGGGAGGGCAAGGGCGGACCAGGAGGAGGAGGAGGACAGGGAGGAAGATGAGGACGATGACGAGACAGTTGAGTTCAATGAACAGATTGAGCGCGAAGGCCAATGATGGTCCTTCTTCCCAAAACGAGCCTTGCTGATGGCCCCGAATTGGGTGCGAGGTGCCTATGATGGCCCCTCTGGTTGCCTATGATGGCGGCACTAGACGACCGGCAGGGGACTGGGTCCCGTTCACGGTCCATTAGGGGTGAGCATGCTACGCATGGAATGAAGTCCATGGAAATAAATCGCAGTGGATCGGTGAGTGGATCAATCTAGACTGATGAGGCTATGATGCCTCTTTTGATTTTGAGCCGGCTATGATGCTCGCTCGTGCCCACCCCGTCCCGTCTTCAGGGACTTCGCATCCTCCTATGATGGTAAGATGGGAAGACGGGCCGCCGCCCCTGGCACTGCACGTACGGCGCCAGGTTTGTGGGGATTTGGTTCGACCCCCGCAGTTCCGGTGATGGAAACTGCCAGGGGTGTGAGGCCTCATGGTGGTCCTCACTGGTAAGGCCTATGATGGTCCTCACCAGGGGGGGGGGAGGGCAAGGGCGGACCAGGAGGAGGAGGACAGGGAGGAAGATGAGGACGATGACGAGACAGTTGAGTTCAATGAACAGATTGAGCGCGAAGGCCCCCGCCATGGCATCAAGCTATGCTTCAGATGAGTGTGGGCAAAAACGTAGAGGCAGCTGTCCTTTAAACCAAAACACTTCCCCAGGGGGATGGAATCATCACATCGCTGGAGATCTGGCCAGACAGGGAGTTATCCATCACGAGATGGCAGGCTCACTCTCAAAGTCGGAAGGATCTGCCACTCGAGAAGGTCCCACGATTGCCACAAAACGCAACACTTCCAGCACGTAATAACACATGACGGCGCAACGGTAGCTGCCGGGAGGCCGCCCTCGGCGCGGGCGAAAATCGGGCATCCCGCGTAGTGGCCAGCGTCCTCGGGAGGGTACCCTTGCCCTGAAGGGGGGGGGGCATGCCAGGATGAGGAGGAGGAGGAGGAGGAGGAGGAGGAGGTCGTGACGGAGGAGGGACGAGGAGGTGGCGGGAGGAGGAGCAACGAGGATCGAGGAGGAGGCTGCTCCTCCCTCGCGACCCCCCCCCGCGTGGCGGGGCAGCGCGGGCCGTTGAGGTTGCCGAGGCCGACGGCGGCCGACGCCGACGGGTCCTCGCGCGGGGGGGGGGCAGGCGTTGCTTTGTTCGTGTTCCCGCTGACTGCTTCACGTGTGGTGCACGTCTGTATCTGCACATGGCCGCTCCACCTCCAATCCTCCTGCCCTGGGCCTCCGCCTCCTCCTCCTCCACCTCCTGCTGCTGCTCCTCCCTCCTGCTCAACGTCCCACTGAGTGAATGTCTTGTGCTGCCGGTTGCGCACAGGGTCGGTGGCACCAGCCTAAGGTCTTGGCACGATGCTTGTGTGTCGATAAACACAAACATACATACATACATACGTACATACATACATACGTACGGACATACGTACGTACGCACATACATTCATGCATGCATGCATACATACATACATGCATACATACATGCAGACATGCAGACAGGCATACATACACACACACACATACATACATACATACATACATACATACATACATGCATGCATGCATGCATGCATGCATGCATACATACATACATACATACATACATGCATGCATGCATACATACATACATACATACATACATACATACATACATTCATACATACATACATACATACACGCATACCTGCACATACGAACATACATACATACATGCATACATACATACACACATACATACATATACACATACATTCGTTACATACAGTACATACATTACCTACATTACATGCACTACATACATACGTACGTACATGTATACATACATACATACGTACGCACGCGCGTACGTAGGTACATGCATGCATGCATGCATGCAGCCATCCATACACACGTACATACATGCATGTATGCATGCATGCATGCATGCATGCATACGTACGTACGTATGTACGCACATACATACATGCATTCATGCGTGCGTGCGTGCATGCATGCATACATACATATATACATACATCTCTCTCTATTTATATATATATATATATGTATGTACATATCTAACTACATACCTGAACAAACACGTACATGCATACATGCATGCGTACAACCATACCGGCATGCGCACATACACATACATCAACATGTGCGTAGATAACGCGACAACATATTGCAAAGAACAAACGCCAAGATGGCCGAATGTTGCCTTCGAAGTGGGCCCCAGCGGCCTCTAGAGGGGCCCCCCACGATCACCCCGAGAATCGCCCAAAGATGGCATGCAGGCCCCCAGACGCCCCCGAGAAACCCCGGAAATGTCCCCAGAGCTGCTCCCACACGCCCGCGCAATGACTCAATCTGGAGAGGGCGGTCACTGAGGGCGCAGCCCCTCAGAAGAACGCGGGATTTCTGAGACCGGGCGGGTCGCCGCGGCCGATCCAAAGCGCCCCCGCACGCGCTGACAGCATCCTGGGATACTCTGGAGCGGCTTATCTTCTTCCTGCCCCCTAGCCCTTACTGGAGGGCTGCAATGAGGTGTTGCGTTGCCGCTGCCTCCACCACGGTGCATGCATATGATAGCAGATGCAAACACATAGCAATATGCTACTACTGGTAACCAGACCCTGTATATTCATACGTGAATTGCTCTGCTCAGGTGCATTTTCGCGCGCAGACTCGATATGCGTGTGTGTGCGCGTGTGAGTGAAAAGTGTGTGTGTGTGATGTATTGTGTTGTGTTGTGTTGTATTGTGTTGTGTTGTGCTGTGCTGTGTTGTGTTGTGTTGTGTTGTGTTGTGTTGTGTTGTGTTGTGGTCTGTTGTCTTGTGTTGTGTTGTCTTGTGTTGTGTTGTGTTGTGTTGTGTGTGTGACTGTGTGTGTGAGTGTGTGTGTCCACGTATACGTAGCACCCCGCAATTGCGGATATGAGTAAGGGGGCGGGCGCGGGCGACGCGGGCGTCGAGCTGGCGGACCTCGTGGCCCTCACCCTCCCTGTCGATGGCGCCCTCCTCCTCCTCCTCCTCCTCCTCCTCCTCCTCCTCCTCTTCCTCCTCCTCTTCCTCCTCCTCCTCCTCCTCCTCCTCCTCCTCCTCCTCCTCTTCCTCCTGTTCCTCCTCCTTTTCCTCTTCCTCGTCCGCGTCCGCGTCCTCATCGTCGTCGTCGTCGTCGTCCGCCTCCTCCGTTCTTGGCTTGTTCAGGGAACGTAGTTTGGGTCGCGGGTGGGTCGCGGGCTCTCCAACTCTACCTGGAAGGAATTCAAGAACAGCCCGCCGCAGGCGCCGACAATTTTTTTTACACTGAACGCGGTTTGGGTCGCAAGTTCTCCACATGAAACGAATGCAAAACAAACCCGCCGCAGGCGCCGAAGTTTTAGCTTGCTCCGTGAACGTAGTTTGGGTCGCGTGTGGGTCGCGGGCTCTCCACCTCCACCTGGGACGAATGCAAAATCAGCCCACCGCAAGCGCCGAAATATGTTGGTTAGGTCGCGGGTGGGTCGCGGTGGGTCGCGGGTGGGTCGCGGGTGGGTCGCGGGTGGGTCGCGGGGTCGCGGGGTGGGTCGCGGGTGGGTCGCGGGTGGGTCGCCGGTGGGTCGCGGGCGGGTCGCCGGGGGAGCCTCGGGCGGGTCGCGGGTGGGTCGCGGGGTGGGTCGCGGGTGGGTCGCGGGGTGGTCGCGGGTGGGTCGCGGGGTGGGTAGCGGGCGGGTCGCGGGGCGGGTCGCGGGCGGGACGACGACAACGACAAACAACAAATCACAAACAACCGACAACAGACAACAAACAACAAACAACAAACAACAAGCAACAAACAACAAACATCAAACAACAAACAACAAACAACAAACAACAAACAAAAACAACAACAACAACAACAACAACAACAACAACAACAACAACAACAGCAACAACAACAACGACGACGACAACAACAACAACAATCAATGTGAGACCGTTCGCTCTTATATGCTCGTGTGCTATTTAATATGGATGTCCCAAACCGTGGACACCCGCCCTTTTCGTCTTCGAGCGCACCCCCTTCAAGGGGGGTTTATTCGTTCCCTGTCACGCGCGTTCGGTGAAGCCCTTGAAAGCGAAGGGCAACAGGCGACGGGGGATAATGAGGGCGAAGGGATCGGAGGAAGGGGGGGAGGGGCAAGCAGGAGAGAGGGCGATGATTTGCGCTGTGAAAGGCGAGTCAGCTTGCGCCGTGGCTTGCGCCAGCCACTCCAACGCAAGTCAACGGTCAGGTTCGCCATGCGTCGCGCCATAAACAGCGCCGCGCACCACCCCCTTGAAAGAACACGTCGTGGATAACCCCCAAAGGGGGCGCACAGCTGCGAACTGGTGTCAGAAACAAATTTCGTGGAACCCTAAAAGAAGCAGGATGTTGGGAGAGTTGGGCGGAAGGATAGCGAGGACTGCAGCGCGTCGGGAGGGGCGCGGGGACGTGGAGTGGATTGGGGTGGAGTGGACAAGAGTAGGGTCTCAGGAGGAGCAGCGGCGAGGAGTGGAGAAGAGGAGCCGGGAGGCGCGCGGAAGAGCGGGGGGCGCACGGAGAGATCTGGAGGAGGGGCTGGGAATAATTTGGAAGAAATGCGGAATGCGAGCGGGAAGGGGCGGAGATTGCTGGGGCGGAACGGGGCGGCCGGGGAGGGGTGGGCGGAACGCGAAAAACTAAGGAATAGCACAGAGGAGTACGAACGACATGAAATTGAAGATTAAAAGAGGAAGAGCAGAGAAGACTGGGAAAGAACTTTTAAAAGCGAGGTCAGGTGGATGCGAGCGGAGACTGGCGCGGAAACGAAACGCGGGGATTGGAAGGCGCCCGAAAGCCTCCCATGACCTCCGGGGGGCCTCGGACTGACCCCGATGACCACCGAGCAGTTCCAGAAGCCCCCGAAACCTGCGGGAACGCCCCGGGGGCCTCGTCGAGGGAGGCCTTCATTCGAAGCCTGCAGAAGAACCTGGACCAGTGGAACACGCGCCCCAAAGGCCGACACCGGGCCCCGGCAAGCGGCGGACGCGACCCTGGGCAACTGCATCCAGCAAGCGGCAGCCGCGACCCGGGGTCAATTGTGAAGAAGTATCCAGCGGGAGCCGCGATCCTGTGGTCAATTGCAAGGAAGTCCCAGGCGAGAGCGCAATTCTTCAATACATTGTAAGGAAGCATCAGGCGGGAGCCGTTGTTACTGTAAACCGGGGGCCAACGTCGCAATTTGACCCTCGAGACTTTCCCTGGTAAAAAACAAGGTGCGAGCCCCGGGAAGGGCACTTCAATCAACAAACAATGCGCACCGGACGGACGGGATCAACAATACTTATTCTTCAGAGATAAGAATTCAAGAACAACAACAACGACGAGAATCCGCCTCGCGGAATTTCACTTCAGCGAAGCACCCAGGGACAGTGAATGACCGTTCGGTTCAGCCCCCTCACTCTGATGTGTGTGTGGGCGTGTTTGTGTGCGCGCGTGTGTGTGTGTGCGTGTGTGCGTGTGCGTGCATGCGTGTGCGTGCGCGTGCGTGTGCGCGTGTGTGCGTGTGCGTGTGTGCATGTATGCGTGCGTGTGCGTGCGTTTGCGTGCGTGTGCGTGCCTGTGCGTGCGTGTACGTGTGTGCATGTACGTGTGCGTGTGCATGTGTGTGTGCGTGTGCGTACGCGTGTGCGTGCGTGCGTGTGTGTGTGCGCGTGCGTGTGCGTATGCGCGTGCGTGCGTGCGTGCGTGCGTGTGCGTGTGTGCATGCGGTGGTGATGTGCGTGTCAGTGCGTGCGTGTGCGCGTGCGTGTGCGCGTGCGTGTGCTTGCGCGTGGGCATGTGTCTGTGCGTGTGCGGCTGTGCGTGTGGATGTGTGTGCGTGTGTGCGTGTGTGTATGCGTGTGTGCTTGTGTTTGTGTGTTTGTGCGTGCGTGCGTGTGTGAATGCGTGTGTGGGTGCGTGGGTGCGTGGGTGTGTGAGTGTGTGCGTGTGTTCGCGTGCGCGTGTGTGTGAGTGTGTGTGTGTGTGCGTGTGTCTGCGCGTGCGCGCGCGCGGGCGCGCGCGCGTGTGTGCGTGCGTGTGTTTGCGCGCGTGCGCGCGCGAGCGTGCGCGTGTGCGTGTGTGTGCGTGTGTGCGTGTGTGTGTGTGCGTGAGTGCGCGTGCGTGTGCCTGCGTGTGTGTGCGTGCGTGCGCGTGCGTGCGTGTGCGCGTGTCTGTGGATGTGCGTGCGTGTGCGTGCGTGTGCGCGTGCGTGTGTGCGCGTGTGTCTATGCGTGTAGGTGCACGTGCGTGCGTGCGTGTGTTCGTGAATGCGTGCGTGTGTGCGTGTGTGTGTGCGTGTGTGTGTGCGGGTGCGTGTGCGCGTGGATGTCTATGTGTGGGTGCGTGCGTGTGCGTGTGTGTGCGTTTGCGCGTGTGTGTGTGTGTGTGTGTGTGAGCGTGTGTGTGTGGCTTTGAATGTGTGTGTGTGCGGGCGTGTGTGTGTGGGTATGTGGGTGTGTGCGCATGTGCGCGTCAACGTGCGTGCGTGTGTGCGTGCGTGTGTGTCTGTGTGCGTGCTTGCGTGTGTGCGTGCGCGCGTGTGTCCGTGCGTGCGCGTGCGCGCGCGTGCGCGTGTATGTGCGTGTTTGCGTGCGTGCGTGTGCGTGGGTGTCTGCGTGTGCGCGCGTGCGTGTGCGTATGAGTGCGTGCGTGTGCGTGCGTGTGCGTGCGCGTGCGTGCGCGTGCGTGCGTGTGCGCGTCTGTGCGTGTGTGTGCGTGCGTGTGTGTGTGCGTTTGTGCGTGTGTACGCTCTTGTGCATGCATGTGTGTTCGTGTGCGTGCATGTGTACGTATGTGTGCGTGTACATGCGTGTGCGTTTGTGCGTGTGGGTGCGTGTGCGCGTCTGTGCGTGTGCGCGTCTGTGCGCGTGCGTGCGCGTGTGTCTGCGTGCGTGTGCGTGTGTGTGTGTGTGCGTGTGCGCGTGTGCGCTCATGTGCATGCGCCTGTGTTCGCGCGCGTGCATGTGAACGTAAGTGTGCGCGTGTGTGTGTGCGTGTGTGCGTGTGCATGTGTGCGTGTGCGTTTGCGTGTGCGCGTGTGCGTGTGTGCGTGCGTGCGTGGGCGCGCATGCGTGCGTGCGTGCGTGCGTGCGTGTGTGTGTGTGTGCGTGTGCGTTTCGTGTGTGTGTGTGTGCGCGCGTGCGCGTGTGCGTGTGCGTGTGCGTTTGCACGTGCGCATGTGCGCGCGTGCGCGTGCGCGCGTGTGTGCGTGCGTCCGAGCGTGCGTGTGCGTGTGTGCGTGTGTGCGTGCGTGTGTGAGTTTGCGCGTGCGCGTGCGTGTGTCTGTGCGCGCGCGCGCGTGCGTGCGCGCTGGCGTGTGCGTGTGCGCGTGCGTGCGCGCGTGCGTGTGCATGTGCGCGCGCGTGCGTGTGCGTGTGTGTGCGTAGGTGTGGGCGAATGTATTTGCGTGTTGCATGCGTGTGTGTGTGTGTGTGTGCGTGCGTGCGTGCGCGTGTGTGTGTGCGTGTGTGCGTGCGTTTGTGTGTGCGTGTGCGCGTGCGTGTGGGCGCGGGTGCGGGTGTGAGAGTGGGTGTGGGTGTGGGTGGGCGGGCGCGCGTGCGTGGGTTGCGTGCGTGTGTGCGTGCGTGGATGTGGGCGTGGAAGTTGGTGTGGGTGGGTGCGTGCCAGTGCGCGCGCGCGTGCGAGTGCGCGTGCGTGCGTGTGCGCGCGTGCGCGCGCGGTGCGCGCGTGCGTGCGCGCGCGCGAATGCGCGCGCGTCGCGCGTGAGTGCGGGCGGGCGCGCGCGTGTTTTGCGCGTGCGCGCGCGTGCCTGAGGCCCCCCTGCGCCGATGGAAAAAAGTGTGCGTGCGCGCGCGTTTGCGCGTGCGGGGTCAGGCTTCGCGTTTGGAGGCTGGAGGCTCAGCGCGAGTCCGCGCGTCATGTCTCCATGCTTAAGCCATCGGAAATGTCCAACTGTTCTTGCGAGAAAATCAGTCGACCCTGCCGGCGCGCGCGAGGGGTTTTATCTGTTCGAGTCGGACTCCGTTGGCGACGTTCAAAAAGGCCAAAGTCCTTCCCTGACATCCGTCAAGCTTGTCAGCACCCGAATAACATCGCAATGATGTAATTGAATCGACGGGAAGCCTCTTCCTTGCGATCCCCCCCCCGCCGGGGGCGGGGGAGGCCAGGCGCGCGCCCTTCTGCTCCAAATCCACGCGACACTCGACCCAAACCCGTCATCTTTCTTCTTTCCCACGCCCCCCTACACCCCCCCCGTGCTCAGCCCCCCCCTTCAACATCTGCCTCCACATCCCCGTGCCCCCCCGCGTGATCGCCACCCTCCTCCTGCTCCTCCCCCCACTCTTTCTTCACTTCCTCCGCTGCCGTTTTGGCTAGAAAATAACCTGCGCATTGGGGGCCCCGCGCCTCCGCGCCTGCAAAGATGCCGCTCGTCCGCGGCAGTTTCCCGGCGTCTCCGCCTGGCCAGCCGCGAGGGGCCCGCCGCCCCCGTGGCGCGCCGTTCGCGCGGCATGGCCCCTCCCCCTCGCGGCGGCGACGGCGGCGCCGGCGCTGGCGCAGCGCGCGAGTCGGCCCAGGGGGCGGGCTGGCGACGCAGCCGCTGCCGCAACAAGAACCTGGGCTGGCGCGCGAAGCGTCGGCAGGCGGGGCACGCGGGCTGTCGGCCGACCAATCGCGGCGCGCCTGCTCCTCGCGATGGCCCCCCTTCACCGCGCGGGGCTTGGGCGGACGGAGCTGGCGACCCCCGCCCGCGGCACATCGCGCAGAAGCCGAAGCGCGAAGCGGCGGGGACTCTGGGGTGCAGCCGCCCAAGCTCCCGCCCGAGGCCCACGACCGCTTCTCGGCGCTCAGCGATGCCGACTTCGAGCTGCTGTCCGCCACGCTGGCCGCCAGCGACAAGCACGGCCTGCGGCAGTCGCACTCACTGCTCAGCAGCAGCCGGGCACGCTCTCCGAGATCAAGACGGCCAAGTCTGCGCAGGCGGCGGCGGACGAGGCCTGCAAGCGGCACCAGCAAGCCAAGTTGGACCACGAGAAGAAGCAGAAGCTGGCTGCCGAGGAGCTCCAGGCTTCTTACCTGCAGAAAGAGAAAGGTCGCGCAGCTGCAGATCGAGCTGGGCGCCGCCGACTCCAGGGCGAAGACCGCGCTCGCCAACGACGCTGTGCCCAAGCCCGCTGATGCGCCCATGCGCGACGTTGGCGAACTCAGCGGCCGCGCGAAGAAGCTCGACGGCGTCGCGGGGGCTTCCCTGGATAACCTCAAACCTCCAGCTCAGCGAGGACACGCCGGCCCCCCTCCGCGCGCTGCTGGCAGGGGAATTGGCAGCTCAGTCTCCTGAACCAGTCGCAGCGGGCGGTGGCGCCGCGGGCGCCCAAGCGGGCGGCCGCGGGGTAGCCGCTGGGGCAGCTGCTGCTGGCGTCGCCGAGGGCGAAGGCATCGACGTGGACCTCGAAGGGGGCCCGCTGGAGTTTGCCACGGGCGACGCAAGGCCGCCGCCCCCGACGTCGTCGGATTCGACCCCGAGAAGGGGAAGTTCGTCGAAGAGTTCCAGGCCAACCTCAAGCAGAAGAACGAGGCCGCGGTCGAGGCCAAGAAGCCGCGGCTGGGGTAGCCGCGTCCAGTCCTCGAGGGTCGCGTCGCTGAATATGAAATCATACTCGAACGTCGACAGGTGCCTCATCGAGGAGCTGGTTGGCTGCGACGTCATCCTGCTTCAAGAAGCCCGGCTGGAACAAGGACGGACGTCTTCGTCGTAGGGGACTTCGTGCTTGCGGGGCAGCCGCGGCGCCGTCGCTGGCTGGGGGGCTGGCGACTGGGGGGCTGCTCACCTGCGTGCGCAGCGAGCATGGACAGGCCACCATGCTGGGGTCGCGCCCGCCCGTCCTGCGCGACGGGCGCGTGCATGTGCTACATCACTCAAGACCACCGCGCGCAGCCCTTCCTGATCGATCTTCCCGCGCCGCCACCTTGCGCCAGCCATCCCTCAAGGCGTCAGCGGCGGATCGCGCGCCACGTAGCTGCCTCGGCAAGCACCAGTCGAACGAAGGTCGCCCCTGTCGCTTTCCCGTCTTCCCCAGCGATGCACGGACCAGCTGAAATTAATTGATCTCTCCAGAAGCCTAGAGCGCAGCTGGCGCGTGTACCTCACCCACGCAGATACCATCGCCAACATTCCAGCCGCGAGCATGACTTGTTCAGGCATTCTCGCGCCGTCCAAGAAATCGCCCACGTGGTGCACCATCTCGGGCTCGACGACAGTAGCCTGGACCAGCGGCGCCACGGCCCCACTGCCTGGATCACGTGGCACAGGCCGAAACGCATCACCCAGGCAAAAGGGCGCTATCAGATGCACGCACATCCATGTCAAACCAGTCGAGGCCCTGACGCCGCACGTCCGCGCGGTCGAGAGTTCGTGCATAACTCGGCGACTGCCGTGGGTTGCTGCGCCAAACGCGTCGCCAGCTGCCCTTGCCGGCCCGCCCACTCGGCCCACTGCCCCCGCGCGCGCAATGCCGCGCGCAACGTCGCCGATTCGAAATTACTCAATCTGAACACCACCGCGGACGAGACGTCGGCGAACATCTCGGCCAGCGCCTCCGGCAGCCCCTTCCCGAGACCGTTTTCCGGGCGCCATTCTCGCGACGCTCGAACTGCCTGGTCGCCAGCTGGACGCGCCCCTAACGCTCTGCCATCTCCGTTGCCACCGCGGCACAACGTCTCGGCCGACCGCGGCGCGCGGCGGTAGGCTCACGCCCTTTCCCCGCCGCGGCCCCCGCGCTTGCGGCGGGCGCCGCCGCGACGCTAAAGCGCCCCTCCGCGCCAATGCCACGCGCGGGCGCCAGCCGCGGCGTCACCCGCGCCACGACCCGAGCCACGGCCTTGACAGTGGGCACTCCGCACTGCTCCGCCTCATCCGCCGAGCAAAACAGATGTGCTAAATCGCCAGCCGACGCCAGCCCCTCTTTCTCCACAAGCGCAGAAAGGGACGCGCGCTCGGAAGAATCGACCCTCCAAACCCACACTGCCCGGCCATCCACAGCACACAAGCAAGAAACAAACCAAGAGCAACCGCTGTCGCCAACGCGCTTTGCTCGCACGAGCCACACGCGCCCTTCTGAGGCGCGCTGTCCCTGCGAGCGCGCGCGGGCGTCCCCTTCTGTCATGATGATGGCTCCCTGACCCGAGCCTCCCCGAGCCGAAAGTAAACGCAAGACGGCCCTGAAGCGCCTAAGAAGGAGGGCCCAACGCGACTGTCAAGGGAGGGCCCAAGACTGCCTTTCAAGGCCAAGAGGCCCCTTACATGCCCCAAGACGGGCTCCAATAGGATCTCCCCAGGAGTCCAGCACCCTCGGTGTCTCTTGCGTCGTTCTATGATTTTGCGGTTCTCGCCGTTTCGGGCACCCGACGCTCCAAGACGGGCTCATGGGCCCCCAAGATCGCCCCTAGACGGCCCAACAGGACATCAAGAGGCCCGACAGACGGCCTAGGAGGGATCCAACCCAAGAGGCCCCCAAGACGACCCCAAGAGACCTCCAACAGCCCTACAGCGCCCAAAGAGGGACCCACGACGGCCCAGGGAGGGCCCAAAACAGCCACTGGAGGCCACGAGGCCCCTTAGACGCCCCAGGAGGGCTCCAAGAGCTCCTGCAGGAAACCCAAACACTTGATTGTCCTACGGCTTTCAATAATGTTAGCAGTCTCGTCCTTTTGGCTTTCCCGACGCTCCAAGACGGGCCCATAAGCCCCCAAGATCGTCCCAAGACGGCTCAAGAGGGACCCAAGACGGCCGAAGAAACCCCCAAGACAATCTCAAGACGGCCCCAGGGACCTCCAAGACCGCCCTGAAGTGGGCCCATTACACCCCACAGAGGCTCCCAAAGGCCCCTGAAAAGTACCCAAGAAGTCCCAGGAGAACCCCAAGAGGCCCCAGGAGCCCCCAGAAGCCACCCCGGAAGCACACAGGAGGCCTCAAGAGGACCTCATGAGGATCCCATTCCTTTTCCTTATAAACAACTTCTCCCTGCCGCACCCCGCGGCCAATCGGAAGGACGACCCGGGCGTTTCGCCGGAGACTTCCTTACCATTGTTTATCCTAAAGCTTAATAAATAAGAACCAGGGCGGGCCGGCCGCTTCCAGAGGGCGGGCCGCTTCCAGAATGTGCCTGTCGCCCTGCGCCGCGCACACTTGGGTTGCACGTGTTGAGGACGGTTCCTTTTCAAAATGTGCTTCTCGCCTTAGCGCCGCGGACAGTCGTCTTAAACAGTGAAAGGAGTCTCACAGGTTCCCATGGTTACCGTACCAGAAATGGCGTTATGGAGCGATTCAGGGTTGTCAAGGCGCAACAGTCACTTGTATTCGCGGTGTTGATGTCCCAAGACTGGTGTCCTGGCGCGACTTACAGTCGTCAGGGCGCAACAATCAGGTTGATTCGTGGCGTTGGAGTCCCGAGGATGGTGTTTGGCACGCTCCAAGACTTTAAGATGGTTGTCTCCCAACGGGGCACGTCCCTCAGTGGAAATGAACCCTTGTAGGGGCCTGCGTAGAGGGAGCTTGGAGGGGAGGATTTATTCCAACGACGTTGATGAGGCTTGGGCTTGCACTGGTCTTCTTCCTCCTTCTCCTCCCTCTCCTCCAAGTGTTCCACCAAGGAGTTCCACCAATGCTGGGGGAACACATCGTCCAATGGCTGGCCAGACTTCGGCCCAACGTTTGGCCGCATGTGCATTCCATAAAGGCAGGAGGCGGCGAAGATCCGCCGCAGGCTCCTCACATAATCAAAAGCAACGCAATGAACACAAAAGAGACGAGACAGAAAACACTGGACAAAACAAACAACCTGCCTTGACGGTGTGCGCAATCCTCAAAAACGAAATCTGTCTGGCCGGGGACAGTGTGAGTGACGCCTCCACGTGGCGCCGAAGAGTGCGCCATGCATGCTTGCACAACTGGTCTGCCAGTATGCACGCCCATGGGCTGCCACAGCCTACGTCAGGTTCGTGTCGAGCCGACTTCGGCTTTGGTTTCTGACACTGCGGGGAGCGTTCAACCTTGAACAATCGGCCGTTTCCGAAACGTCCAGATCGTTCCACATCTAACGATTCTGGGTCGCCCGCGGCGTTCAACGTTAAACACTGCTGGCGGGGTCGCCGCCCGTCGACACGACACGAACCTACCGTACGGCACGAGCGAGCGAGCGAGCGGACGGTGTGCACGCGCGGTCCTTCTTCCGGCTGGCTGGCCGCTTCATCTCCTGGCGGGCTCTCTCCCCGCGCGCGCGCTCGGAGGGGCGAGCTCCCGCTGCCCCTGCCCTGCCCCCCTCTTCCGCCCCTCCCGCGAGGCAGGGCTTTGTCCATCCCCGCCGCCCAGGGAGCGACCTCAGGAGACCTCGGCAGGCGGAGGGCGTGGACACACTCAGGCCCCGGGAGGCCGAATGTGCCCACATCCATCGCCTGCCGAACACACCGAAGGCCGATCCCCCAGGCGGTGGCCATGGAGACATCCCGGCCTCGAAACCTCGAGGCCCGATCCTGGCGCCTGGCTCTTCGCCCCGCGTCGACCACACAGAGCTCCGACGAGCTGGAGCCCATTGTGTGCTTGTTCGCGACAACGCCCGTGACCAGCCCCCGCCACCCCCCTCCCCATCCGCCCTGGTCACGCCACGGTTCGCGCCAGCGCCGTCTTGGAATTGGCCAGACTTCAGTTTTGAGCATTTCCAGACGGCACCGGCGCGAATCATGACGTTACCAGCCCCCGCGCCCCCCCCCCTTCCTCCACGAAACATTTATACACCCAGACATACCGGCGCCGTGAAAGAAACACGAGGGAAGGTTTTTGGCCATTGCCGACCCCTGGAGCACCCTCGGCGGGAGCCAAAACAGTGAAAAACGATCCAGGATGGAAAAACGGGCCCTGGGGAACAGACAGGTCGGGACTTCCGCGGATCCCGCATCAACAAAAATCAAGACGCAGGATGTCTGGGTCAGTACCGTGCGCTTCTGTGGGATGCGCACGTCCGAACCGAGCATGCGGTGCAGACACCCCCTGGCACATCGTAGACGCCTTGCAGTCAAAACGGGACACAAGGAAGCGCGGTAAGGACGCAAGAACCTCGGACGCCAAAATTGTGAACTTTTTTCGGCGGCGCCAGACGGGCCGAAGAGGCCGGGAAACGGCCGAAGATGATAAGCTTGGGAGGACTTGAGTTTGGAGGGCCGAACACATTCGGGATAGGGGGTCTTGTGATGCAGGATGTCTCGGGCGACGACACATGTTCAGGGATAACCCGAATTAAACCTTGGCCACGAGCTCATGTGTTAGTAGGCATGGGGGGGTGCGTGATGCTTGATGACAAGAGGCAAAGGCGAATGCGGTTTGATTGTGTACTGCATCGTCGCCCAAGCGGCATGGTCAGAGCGCGCCCACCGCCGAGCTCATACTGCGAGATATCCGAGCGCGCGGACATGCGCGCACCGCCCCCGCGCGGCCGACGTAGACACAGTTGGAGGAAGAAGCAGAGGCCACAGACAGAAACTGTCGGAGGTCCGCTCCCGTATCTTGGACCACCGCTGGATTCCCTCCCTGGCGCGAGGAGGACCCGCAGATCAAGAGGTCGGCGCCGAGACTACGAACGCGTGGCGAGGACGCGGGGGGGGGGGCTGAGGGAGGAAGGGAGAGAGGATGAGAGGGATGGGGGAGGATGGGCGGGAGGGACAGAAGGGATGGGGGAGGGAGGATGAGAGGGATGAGGGAGAAAGGAGGGAGGAGGGATGATGAAATGAGCATTGGAATGCGCTTCGTCGAGAAAGCCAGTCCGGGGCCGGTGCTCTCGACACAGACAGAAGCTCCACCTCACTGGCCGAGACAGCGGGAGGGAAATGCACCACTGGAGAACTGGAATGCCTCCTCTCCCCGTCAGGGACAGAGACGGGTGATGATGGAAGGAGGGATGGGGGGGGCGGACGCGGGAGGGACGATGGACAGGAGGAAGAGAGGGAGGGAGGAGGCGGAAGACTACAGGGACACAGCGTGACACGAGAGGATGACGAGGAGGAGGATGTGCTGTGGTGTGAGATGCGTTTGGGGAGCATTGCCTCCTGCACCTCGGGAGGGAGGAAACAGAGAGGAAAATCGCGCGGCTTCGGGAAGGCTTCGACTTCGCGTACGGCGACTCGAGCGCTTCTGCCTCTGCTGCCTGGCTGGCGACCTGGGCAATCGAAATCGGTGGCTTTCAGACTAGAATGACTCTGCAGTGTGGCCTTGGGTTGTCTTACAACCTGGAGGTGCCCGTAGGCTCCTCTCGAAAAGTTAGAAACAAAACGCTTGGGGGCAACTCGTGTGGCGGCCCTTTCAGGTGCATTCTGAACACTTGCCACACTGGGAACACGCAACAACGAGACTCGCATCATCGTTTCGATCGGGGCCCTTGGACTGCAGCGCTAGCTTGGCCAAGGCCGCGGCATTACCAGCGCACCGCTTCTTGGCACGACCCTGTTTGGTTTTGTGACTCAGGCATCGCGAATGGCACAGGCAGCAGAGACAACGGGATTTCTGCCAGCTCCAGACATGCCCGACTCGGGCACGCAGCAAACGAGAGGGGCGGGGCGGGGGGGGGGCGCGGCAGCCCCAGGGCCCGGGGCCCGAGCTTGACCCTTTCAAGTCAACTCCACCTAGCCACACTTCCGCGATTGACATTGCACCTACTGCTGGGATGGTTTCATTGGCGGGGGCCTCGAGCCCTGTCCCACCAACCCTCGGGGCAACAGCAGGCCACATGGCCAGAGCCTTCGGCACATACCGAAGGAACCGCTTCAGCTCCTTGTCGAGCTGTTGCTGGGTCTCTCGCTCAGCTTCCGAGGCTGGGGCAGGCGGGAAGCTGCATGCTTGGCAGTTCTTCGGTCGGCCGCATCGTTGCCTGAGGCGTGGCCCCACTGCCCAAAGAAACGCCCGAGAGATTCTAAGTATTGCTGGCTTTTGACCTTGGCAAGCTCAAACCCACCGTCACGGCGGGCTTCACCGAATTTGGCCATCGAGCCTAGCCCGTCAAACTATGTGCTTCACTTGCCAGCGTGTCCGAGTTGTGCCAGGCGACCACACTTTGAAATAGATTGATGAATCCGAGTCGCTCCTCGAAACTGGCTGCTGTCTAGGTACGATGGACATTATGCAAATGGCGACGTGGGGGGAAGAGCTCTGCCTACTGGGCCACAGGAGGTACGCAGCTACCTCGCCACTAAGATCTCACTTTACAATGCCCAAGCATGAAGCTACTGGTGGCCGTCTTTGGCCACACTGTCGTCAACAGAAACCTCGACAACAAAAACTTCGGCTGGCCAAAAGCCATCATGGGACCAGCACACCGTGTCGGCCATGGCACGAAAAGGCGGCGAGTCGTGAAACCAGTGCACATGACAAAGGCTTGAGACTCTGTCAGGGATTCAACATCACCTTCCTTCAGATACCCCCCGAAGTACAAGAATCTGAGGGCCCTCCTGAAGCCTATGGCCGATGTGGTAATGGGGGGCTCCACATATACATGTCGTGTCAGTGTCGTATCCAGCATCCTTCAGCCTGCACTTTGTCAAGATAGACTGGGTCAGGTACGACACTAGGAGGATACGATCCTGCTTCGTCAATGTTCCGTCTGTTAGCGCTGCTCTAGCATGAGCAAGGTCAACATGTTCAACTCCTATCTTGGTGGCGGCCTGGTCGGCCAACTGCCCCTGCCACGCTGCTGCCAGCAATCGGCGAAGAACAGCAGGCGAGGTTATTGTGAGCGGGTAGGTCTCACCATCCTTGCTACTGATCATCATCGGGCTGGCCCACGTCCAGCCGACTCTTGGTAAACTTCAATACGCAGCTCCAAGAGGGCCCCTGATGTGACCCCAGCCTAGAGGAGGCTTGTCGAGGATACCAGCGGCAAAGTTGTCGGAGTTCTGGGAGCCAGAAGCCCCCCAGATCGCCCCAGAGGTCTCCAAGTTGGCTCCCATCACGGCCCCAAGAGGGTCCCAAGACGGCCCAAGGGGCCCCGGAGACGGCCAAGATAGCCTCCAAGACGGCCCTGAAGCGCCTCCAGAGTGCTCCCAGACGGCACAGCGAGGCGCCCAAGACGACTTCCGACGGCGTCCGACGGGCCAGGAACGCCGTAAGACAGCCAAAAGGCTTCCAAGAAGCCCCTGTGAGGCTCAAAGACCCCCTCAAGACGCCTCCTTCTACGACGGCCCCAAGAGGGCCCCAAGGCGGCCCCATAGCAAGCGAACCCGAGCACCCTCGGGAGCGCCCCGGATCGGCGGCACTGGCCGGAGGCCAACACAGTAACCCGAGCACCCTCGGGAGCGCCCCGGATCGGCGGCACTGGCCGGAGGCCAACACAGTAACCTGCTTGCTGGAGACCAGTGTTCCAAATCTTCTTGGTGTCTGCTCCTGCGGATCGCAAAGCTCTCAATCGACAAAGACGCTTCTGCAACTTCACTGCACGGCCGCTGAGAGTCTTTCTGCCAGAGCAGGGAGGAGGAGGGAACGAGCTAGGAGGAGGGGGGAAGGGAGGGAGAAGGAGAGAGCGAGGAGGAGGGAGGGAGGGCGTGAGGGAGGGAGGACGGAAAAAGAGAGAGAGAGAGAGAGAAAAAAAAAAAAAAAAAAAAAAAAAAAAAAACGCAACCAAACACACATAGGGAAAGAGAGACAGAGAGAGAGAGAAGAGACAAAAAAACTCGGCTGCGGCGGCCTGCGGAAACTCCACCAGGTTCGGCGGCGGCTCGTCCTCGGTCGCGGTGGTTGCAGCACCAGCGGCGGCGCCTTGCGCGCCGAAGACCTGCCAGCAAAGGAGCGGGGGCAGGACCAGACAGCTTCGGATCGGGAAGTCGGATCGGAGGAGGCAGGGGGAGGGCGGGAGGGAGGAAGGAGGGAGGCAGGAGGGGGGGGGGGGATAGGGAGGGCCGGGAGGGCCGAGGCGGAGCAGGACCACTCCGAGACGGCTCAGGGGTGCTTCCTGAAGCCTCCAGGATGGCCCAGGCTTCCCCGCTGGCGGCCGAGAGGCAGCACACGACCAAGCCCCCTTCGCGTTCAGAGGAGAAGTACGGACCACCGCCACCGAGGCTCCATCGGCAGGGGACCGAACCCTGGACGGCGGCACGCCCGAGCGTCGCCCCCTGCCCCCCCGGGGTGACGCTCGCGTGCACCACCGCCCGGGGAGTCGGTCCCCCACCGATGGGTCCTCGGCGGCGGTGGCCCGCGTGCCCCCTCCGAGGCGCTCCTCCCCGATCTCTGCCCCCTGTGCCCGTGGTCGGGCCCCATGGGGCCGCGGACGGACAACACGTGTTGGAGGACGTCGGGGAGGGGGATCGGGAGATCGGGGGCAGAAGTGACCAGAGAAGCGCCCCTGGCCCGAAGTGCCCCCAAGACTTCCAAGGAGGCCCCCCCATGGCCTCCAACGCACCCCTTATCACGAAGCCGAGAGGGCCTCCGGTGCTCCTAAATTGTGCGAGAAAAGCAGGGGGCACCTTAAGGCGAGGGGCACCTTTCGCAGCCCCCGACGTCGGATCGGAATGTGCGACGGACCGGTCCCGCATCGCATCGGCTCGAAGAATCGAATCGGGTCGGTCGCGGCGGGATGCGCAACAGCACCGTGCGAACATCGGGCCGCATATGGGCCCTGCATCGGCTGATGGCATTGGTGCGCGAGATGTGCCGACATCTGATCACTGGCTCCCTCCCTGGGGGGAGGTCTGGGCATGAGGTGCGCGGAACCCGCCATTACTCTCTGCCGAGGCGGCTCGCGTAATTAGGGGATGCGGCTGGGAAGCGGGGTGTGCCGTGCGGGGGGTCCTCGTCGTCGTCGTCTTCTCTAAACGAGGGCGTCTAGGCCTTTTGGCAGCCTGTCGCCAGCAACTACAAAAAACCATCGGAGCGTCAGAGATATCGGGACCGAATCGGACCTGGCAAACGGGAATCGACATCGAATCGAGTCGATCGGACCAGAACGGAAACAGACACCAGGGGGCGCGGCTCACACGAGGGGTCGGGGCTCGAGGATCGAGGCCCGTCCTCCCTCGCTCCCTCCCTCGGCCCCTCATCCCTCCCTCCCTCCCTCCCCTTCCTCCTCCCTCCCGTATCCCTCCTTCCCTCTCTCCCTAATCCTCCAACTGGACCTTCTCCTCTTCCTCCTCCTCCTCCTCCTCCTCCTCCTCCTCCTCCTCCTCCTCCTCCTCCTCCTCCTCCTCCTCCTCTTCCTGATACCCTTGCTCCTCCTCCTCCTCGTCCTTTTCGCCCTTCTCCTCATTCTCCTCCTCCTCCTCCTCCTCCTCCTCCTCCTCCGCCTCCTCATCCCCCTCCGCATCCTGCAGCTCCTCCTGCCTGCAGCAGCAGCTGCTGCGACTCCTCCTCCTCCTCCTCCTCTCCTCCTCCTCCCTCCTCCTCCTCCTCCTCCTCCTCCTCCTCCTCCTCTCATCATCATCATCTCATCATCATCATCATCATCATCATCATCATCATCATCATCCCCCTCCGCATCCTGCAGCTCCTCCTGCCTGCAGCAGCAGCTGCTGCGACTCCTCCTCCTCCTCCTCCTCCTCCTCCTCCTCCTCCTCCTCCTCCTCCCCTCCTCCTCCTCAGCATCAGCAGCATCAGCACCACGATCACCACAACCACCATGACCATCACAATTACCATCGCAATACTAATAATAATAAAAATCATAATGATAATAATACTAATAAAAATAATAATGATAATACTAAAAAAATAATAATAATAATAATGATAAATTTAAAAATAATAATGATAATACTAATAACGATAATGATAATAAAAAAATAACAAAAAATAATAATAACAATACAAATAAAAAAAATCATCATCATCATCATCAGCAGCAGCAGCATCAGCATCACCATCATCATCATCATCATCATCAGGATCAACCTCATCATCATCATCATCATCATCATAAGCATCATAATCATTAGCAGCATCATCATCATCATCATCATCATCATCATCATCATCATCCTCATCATCATCATCATCATCATCAACAATCATCACCAAAATCACAAGCATCAACAACAACAACATCATCATCATCATCATCATCCTCGTCATCATCCGCCTCATCATCAGCATCATCATCATCATCATCAGCATCATCATCATCATCCTCATCATCATCAGCAGCACCATCATCATGATCATCATCATCATCCTCATTATCATCGTCATCATGATGATCATCATCATCCGCATCATCAAACTTAGCATCATCATCGGCATCATCAGCATCGTCAACAGCATCATCAGCAGCATCAGCATCCTCATCAGCAGCATCGGCATCAGTATCATCATCGGCATCAACATCATCACGAGCAGCACCATCATCATGAGCAGCATCGTCAGCATCACCACCATCAGCATCACAATCATCTGCTCCTCCGCCTCCTCCTCCTCATCATCATCATCATCATCATCACCACCGCCACCATCGTCATCATCATCATCAGCAGCAGCAGCATCAGCATCATCATCAGCAACATCAGCATCGTCATCATCATCACCGTCGTCGTCATCATCATCAGCATCACCAACATCAGCATCGCCATCATCAGCCTCACAGACACAACCATCACCAACATCACGATCATGTTCTGCATCGTCTCCATCCGCAACAGCATCATCGTCATCAGCACAATCAGCATCAGCATCATCATCAGCACCGTCACCATCATCGAAGCATTGTCATAGTCATCATCATCAGCATCATCAACTCATCATCATCATCATCATCATCATCAACAGCATCATCATCATCATCATCATCATCATCATCATCATCATCATCATCATCATCGTCATCGTCATCGTCATCGTCATCGTCATCATCATCATCACCAGCATCGTCATTGTCATCATCATAATCGCCACCATCATCATCCCCGTTCGCATCCTCAGTCTCATCCTCGTCCCCATCATCAACGTCATCCTCATCCTCATTATCATCATCATCAGCAGCATCATCATCAGCAGCAGCATCGTCAGCATCGCCAGCATCAACAACAAAAAATCATCATCATCAGCATCATCATCAGCATCATCATCATCATCATCATCATCATCATCATCATCATCCTTGCCCACATCCTCATCCTCATCATCACCATGACCACCACCATCACAAGCATAATCATCATCGTCAGCATCAGCATTATCATCATCAGCATCAGCCTCATGGGCATTAGCATCCCCAGCCTGATCATCAAAATAATCATCACCAGCATCATTGCCATCATCGTCATCACCATCTACATCACACTCGTCATCATCACCATCACCACCACCGTCAATAGCATCATCACCAACATCATCCACACCACCATCATAATCATCATCATCATACTCGTAACCGTCATCGTCAGCATCATGATAATGAGCAGCAGCATCGGCATAACCATCATCACCTTCACCATCAGCATCAACAGCATCATCATCCTCATCATCCTCAGCATCCTTTTCATCAGCATTATCATCCACATCATCCTCATCATCTGCATCATCCTGATCCTCATCCACCCTGATCATCATCATCACCACCATCATCATCATCAGCATCCGCATCATCATCATCCTCATTATCCTCATTACCCTCATCATCCTCATCATCCTCATCATCATCGTCGCCCTTCTCCTCTTCCACCGCCTTCCTCATCCTACAGCTTCTCCTGCAGCAGCTGCTGCGACTCTTCCTCCTCACCCTCCTCCTCCTCAGCAGCAAAAGCAGCAGCAGCATCAAAATCCTCGTCATCCGCATCCGCACCAGCATCAGCAGCATCAGCACCACCACCAACACTGCCACCATCACAATCACCGGCACCATCACCATCGTCATCATCATCATCATCATCATCATCATCATCAGCATCATCAGAATCATCATCCTCCTCAGCATCATCATCCTAACCATCCTCATCATCCTCAGTATCCTCGTCATCCTCATCATCAGCATCCTCATCATCATCGTCATCATCATCCACATCCGCATCATCATCAGTATCATCATGATCAGCATCATCATCATCGTCAGCAGCAGCATCATCATGAGAGTCATCATCAGCACCAATATCCTGAACTTCAGCATCATCATCATCAGCACCATCTTCATCACCATTACCATCGTCATCGTCATCGTCGGCATCCTCATCATAATCCCCACCTCATCATCATCATCATCATCATCATCATCATCATCATCATCAACAACATCATCATCATCATCAGCAGCATCAGTATCATCATGATCATCCCAAGTATCGTCATCATCGTCAGCATCAACATCAGGATCATCATCATCCTCAGCATCATCATCATGATCATCAGCATCATCATCGTCATCAACAACATCATCATCATCATCATCGTCAGCATCGCCATCATGATCATAATCAGCAACATCTGCAGCATCGTCATCGCTGTCATACTCATCATCAGCAGCATCATCATCAGCAGCAGCATCATCACCATCAGCAGCATCATCATAACCATCAGCATCATCAGCATCATCGCCTTCTTCCTCATCATCATCCTAACCATCCTGATCATCCTCATCATCATCCTCATATGCGTCCTGATTATCACCAGTACCATCATCATCATCATCAGACTCGTCACCATCATCATCAAAATCGTCATCATCATCATCGCCAGCATCATCGTCATCAGCACCATCGTCATCGCCAGCATCATCGTCATCGTCATCGTCGACATCCTCATCCTCATCCCCATCCTCATCATCGTCATCATCCCAAGCATCGTCATCATAATCATCAGCATCATCATCATCAACATCATAATCAGCATCAGCATCATCATCCTCAGCATCATCAACAGCATCAGCATCATCATCATCGTCATCAACAGCATCGTCATCATCATCGTCAGCATCGCATGCATCGCAATCAATATCATAATCAGCAACATCTGTAACATCACCATCGCTGTCATACGTCAACATCATCATCATCATCAGCATCATCATCATCATCATCATCATCATCATCATCATCATCATCATCATCATCATCATCATCATCATCTGCAGCGTACTCATCATCAAAAGAATCATCACCATCGTCACCATCAGCAGCATGATCATCAGCATCATCAGCATCATCAGCATCATCAGCATTGTCTGCATCAACGGCATCATTGGCATCATCATCATCGTCAGCATCATCATCCTACTCATCATCATTGTCGTCATCATCATCAGCAGCAGCAACATCACTATCCTCGTCCTGATCCTCATCATCACCGTCCTCACCAGAGTCCTGCGTCCCCATCTCCCGCCTCCATTTCCCTCCGTCCATCTCCCGGGATAAAGACTCCTCCCAGTCGCACCACCAGGCGTGTCCTGAGGATCAAGGTTCAGTATCCGAGGGATCGAGTATCGAGGTTCGAGAAGCCGAGAGTCGAGACCGAGGATCGAGGTTCAAGGTGGGAGAATCAAGGGTTGAGGTCAGAGGAATCGAGGATGAAGAGATCGAGGCTCGAGGATCGGGGGCCCAGACGACGGATCGAGGGACCGAGGATCGAGCCTCTTCCTCCCACCTCTGAGACGACGAAGACGGGGCAAAGAAGTAACCAGAGCGATGTAGATGTGCCGTAGGCCTGCCTGGTCCTCCTCCTTCCTCCTCTGCTTCCTGAACCTCTTCTTCCCTTCCCTCTTCCTCCTCCTCAACCTCTGCCCACTCCTCTCCCTCATACTCCTCATCCTCCTCTTCTCTCCCTCGACTCGCGCTGCAGCGAGGAGTCAGTCGCCCTGCCCGGAGGAGCTCGATGAGACGTAGTGAGAGCTCTGGTGCCATTGGCGTGATGCCCCGCCAAGGGCCACGTCGGGACAGGTTCGAGCGGATGTTGACCTGGACCTCGGAGGCTCCTCGCGACCACGGGTGGATCCACCTCGAAAGTCTGCCCAGAACGCACCTCTGGACAGGTCGGGTGAACGGGGTTTGAGCATCGAACTTCTTCGAGGGCAAGGTTTTTGAAGACGGATGGATCGGCTGGCAGGGAGGCGGCGCGGGGCAAGAGTGGAGGGGCAAGGGGGGGGATCCGATTTATTCACCAGCGCTTTGGGCTAAGGTGGCCTAGCGAGCTCTTTTGTTCCCCTTCCCAGGGCGGGTTCCTTTCTGAGAGGTTTACCTCCCCCCTCTCCCTGGTTTTTTGTTTTGGGGGTCGCGGCCCGTTCAAGCACCCAAGATGGCACAAGATGGCTCAAAGCGGGTCTCCAATGCTTGAAAATGGCCTCCAAGATGGGCAAAGATAGCCGACGACGGTTCAAGATAGCATCTGACATACCTCCAAAAGGCCCGACGAGGGCAACAAGACGGTTCCACGTGCTCGCAGAGCCCCCTCAGGAATCCTCAGGGGGCCAAAACCCATCACAACCTTTGGATAACCAGTAATCATTGCCTTCTCGCCGTTTCGCTTCCGATGCGCTTATGAGGCCTCAAGATAACCCAGGATGGCCCAAAAGACGCCCAAGAGGGGCCCAAGAGGCCTTCCAGACGGCCCCAAGAGTGCCTAAGAGCGGCCCAAGAGCGCCCCAAGAAGCGATTCCGCTGGCACTTGGGGGGGGAGATCGGGGACCCCCCCTTTTGATCGATGGCCTCCGGCGCCAAGAGGCCCTCCAGGGCTCTCAAAGCATGCCCAACAGGGCCCCAAAGATCCCTTACAGGGCCCCTGAATCCCCCAAAAGAGCCAAAAAAACCAAGAGGCGCTTTTGAGGGCTCTGTCCGCGTCCCTGTTGTCATCCTTGTCCATTCCGTTTTCCGCCCCGAAGCAAGTCGGAAGGGCGGGCTGGGCGTCTCGCCTGGGATGTCATTATCATCTCTGATCCTGAAGCGTAAAGATAAACAACAAGTTCACATTTGGAGGCCTGGCCGCTTCGACAATGTGGTTCTCGCCTCAGCGACGCGCACATTCGTTTCAATAATTTGCAAGAAGTTCGCGGATTGCGGACGGTAGACTCAAAGGTGGTTCTCGCTTGAACGCCACATACACACACACTCGTCTGAAAAAATGCCAAATTTTGGTTCTCGCCTGGGCGACGCGCACATTCGTGCATATATATATATATATACACACACACCTTAAAAACAAGTACTTCACGCATTGAGGGCCGTTCCTTGACAATGTGCTTCTCGCCTGAGCGGCACGCACATTCGTTTCAAGCATTCGCAAGGGTTCCACCGCTTCCCATGGTAGCATACCAAGCATGGCGTATTGGAGCGGTTCCGAAGTGTCAGGGCGCAACAGTTACGTTGACTCGGAATGCAAATATCCCCAAACTTGTGATCGTGCACGATTCAGGGCCGCCACTTCGCAACAGACCGATTCGTGGAGTCGAATTCTGGAAAATTGTGTTTGGCCACGCTTCAAGGGTTGTTTCCCGCCGGGGCAAATCCCTCAGTGGACATGAGTCCTTGGAGTCCTTGCAAGGGTCTATGAAGCGGGAGTTTGGAGGGTTTGTTCCAACATCGTTGACACCGGTCCTCCTCCTCCTCCTCCTCCTCCTCGTCCTTGTTTTTGCCGTCATCGTCTTATTTTTTTTTGTCCCTCCTCTTCCTCATCGTCGTGGTGGTCGTCGTCGTCTTTTTCCGACCCCTTACCTCGCCCGCACGCGGGCCCTAGGGATGGCTCGAAATGGCGTTCCAAAGGAAACCCGTTGCCCCCAATCGTTTCTCAATTCACCCTGGTTGCCTGCTCTGTTTCACTACATGTGTCGCGTTGTCCGTTGCCCCGTCAACTCTCATGGGTAGGGGTGGTGAATGCGTCGGTGGGGATATTTTCCCTACCTAGACTCTGCCTAGAAGGGTTCTTACCCTGCTGGCTTGAATTAAAAGGGGCCGGGCAGTGTTCCCCGCCACGGGCGATTCCCCCAGGATCCGCCCCGCGGTTCCCCCAGTTGCGTTCCCTGGGCTCACCCAGTTTAGCTTGGCTTAGCTGAGCTAGTCTTAGCTTAGTCTAGCGTATCTTATACTAGTTTAGCTTAGTTTGGCTTAGCTTTGCCTAGCCTAGCCGAGCCGAGCCTAGCCGAGCTGAGCTTAGATCGTAGCTTAGCTTAGCCTAGCTCAGCTTAGCTTAGCCCATCTTACCTTCACCTAGCTTAGCTTAGCTGTGCTTGGCTTAGCTTAGCTTCGCCTATCCGAACTTAGCGTTCGCTAGCTTAGCGTAGTATAGCTTCGCTTACCTTAGCTTAGCCCAGCGCAGCATAGCGCAGCGCAGCATTCGCACAGCGTAGCACCGCATAGCAAAGCATTGCCTAGCATAGCATAGCATATGCTAGCATAGCATAGCTCAGCATAGCAAAAGGAAACTCAAAGGTAAGAGCAAACGCAAAGGCAACGTAAAACAAAAGCTAAACCGATGCGAAAGTGTAGATGTATATGTAGATGTAGGTGTAGTTGTGGATGCGAGTGTGAATGTATATGTATATGTAGATGTAGGTGTATATGTAGGTGCAGATGTAGATGTAGATGTGAGTCTCGTTGTTGATGTTGATGTAGATGTAGATGCAGGTGTAGATGTACATGTAGCTGTCGGTGTAAATGTAGATGTTGCTTTCCTAAAGTGCTCCAACTCCTATGTAATATCGCAGTGGGATAATTCTTAATTTCGCGAGCGTCGCGGTCCAACCGCGCGCCGTCCGGAAACGCGCAGCTAACGCGCAGCGGGCTAAATTAGGCCCTAGGGGGCTACGCTGCCACTCAGGAGGCGAAAGCGACGCTGAAGAACCGGTGGTTCAAGCCAAAGCCGACGAAGGCCAGGATGAACGCCTCGATGCACACGAAAATGGCGGATGAATTGGAACGTGGACAAGTCCGGGAACAGGACCAAACGTCAGGCATCGTGCAAGAGCTCGTCGGCCACGGAGAAGCGAAACAGCGGCAAAGCGGACGCAAATTGGTGGGAATACTTTTTGGTCGGCGGCCGCGCGACAACGGTCTGGCGGCGAGAGGCAAAGTCCGGGGCGTGCGGCACGATGCGAATTGGCGAACACCGCCGCCACGCTGGCAAGCCGGTTCGCACCTGCACAACAAGGGCGCAGTTGCACATGCACAGAACAAAATGAACTAAATTCTCAAGCACACGCACATAGGCGCCGCAGTGTGAACCGAGGTGGACAAGCGGCAGAGTGTGCGAATCAGAAGGAAAACTGGGGGCTGTACAGGCGAAGCAGGCTGAACCACACGGCGCCCAGACCTCATCAATCCGCCTCCCAGTGCCAGGTGAAGCCACGCGGCTGTGCCCAAGGCGCAGCTGCGATGCCGATCCCTGAAGCGAAGAGGTCCGCAGGCGTGGGGAGCACCGCCGTCGAGTGGTGAAGCGCCTGCGCAGCCTGCCAGGGGGGGTCCTGCTGCAGTGGAGGCAAGTGGGAGGCCGGTGGAGTGAGTCGCCTGTAGGGCGCCAGACTCCGAACGCCCGCGACGACGTCTGCAGTCCAAGCAGCTGTCGCGGAACTGGTGCGGCGCACTGGCCGGCAGTTGGTGGGAGCCTGGGTGCTGTCCTGCTGCGGAAGGCTGAACCACTCCGTGGCGACCCAACACCCGAGTGACCACTCCACAGGGCAAGGGCGGAACAAGCGACTGTGGGCCACGCAGCGCGTGCCGGCACGGCGCCAGGCCTCAGAGAGGGGGGGAGGGCCCGCAGGCGGGGACGCACCGCCAGCGGAGGAGTGAGGTGGGGGGCGGCGCTGGTGGTAGTGCTGCCTCCTGTGGTGTCAGAGGCGAGGCGCCTGGGGGAGCTGCACTGTGGAGGACACGTGGGCCAGGAGGCAAGCCAGGCCCAGTCCGCCGGTAAGCACTGTCCCCCAGACCCGAGACCCACCACACACCACGAGGTCCTCCAGGGCCGAAGCACACTCCGCAGAGAGTGGGAGCCAGACCACGAAGCGCGGAACACGAGTGGCCCTGGGAGGGGGGGCAACCACCCCGACGTCTGATAGCACGTCTGGCAGGCCCCGAGGCCGAGGGCGGGGGACACCCGCCAGGCCCGAGAGGGGAGAGGCGAGGAGAAGCACCGCCACACCCCTCGGCCAGGCCCCGAATCCGAGGGCTAGGGGCCTTGGTCATCTCCTGGGTCATTCTCGGGGGTCGGATCGCAGCTACTATCCGCAAGCACCTGCGTGGAAGAAAGGGGGAGTCGCAGCTAACCGCCGCTAGGATACATTTTACATCGATGGGTGCAGCTACTCGCAGCTGAGGTATCTGTTGAATCCGCAAAGCACCATTTACATAGTGTGAGCCAGCAGACTGTGTCTGCGAGAGCCCCATCTATGATTGGACATCGACCTTTCGTTGACACGGGGGGCGCAGCTAAACCGCCGAGGGATATCGATAGTACCCCACAAATTGATTCATCTCAATAAGTCAGTGAGAGATGGGAGTAAGAGATGTAGGAAAGAAACCTGTAATGCGTTCACAGCGAAGAGGAATCACGCGTGGGTTCTCATCGACACCACGCAAACGTGGCCGAGACAACCATCGAAACCATCGAGCCATGCATTCCTCTTGGGCTCAAATTGGACTCCGAGTGGGGTCTTGTTGTGATCTTATTGGGCTTTGGGATCTTGGTGGGATCCCGCACTGAGGGCTCTGGGGGCGGGATATCACTTCCAGGGGGCGAGAGGCGAGAGAGTTTCACCGAAACGGGCGGGGGAGCCTGAATTGCCTCCAACGTCCATTCAGATCCAACGAGGCCCACTAGAAAATCACGGAATCCTGCCTCTGTGAAACTGGCCTCCCCTGAGTTTTTCCCTACCTAGGCTCTGCCTAGAGGGTTCGTACTCGCTTGGCTTAAAGGGGCCGGGCAGTGGGCTTCGCCCCGGGCGGTTCCCCCGGTCCCCGCCCCGCGGTTCTCCCAGTTGCGCCCCCTTACCTTAGCTTTGCGCATCTCATCTTAGCTTAGCTTAGCTTAGCTTAGCTTCATATTAGCTTCGCTTTGCTTGTAGCTTAGCTTAGCTTAACTTAGCTTAGCTTAGCATAACATAGCATAGCCCTGCATAGCATAGCATAGCGCAGCATAGCATAGCATAGCATAGCATAGCGCAGCATAGCACAGCATAGCATAGCATAGCGCAGCATAGCATAGCATACCATAGCCTAGCATAACATAGCGCAGCCTAGCGTAGCACAGCATAGCGCAGCATAGCATAGTATAGCATAGCATAGCATAGCATAGCATCGTGCAGCATAGCATAGCATAGCATAGCATAGCATAGCAGCAAAGTAAAGGCAAGGTGACAGCAGCAACAGCAAAGCAAAGCACAAGCAACGCAAAGCAAAGCAAAGCAAAAGCAACAGCAAAGCAAAGGAAAGGCAAAACAAAAGCAATGTGCAACAGTACGATCAGAGAGACCACCCGGTGAGCGAATGCAAAAACATGCGTGTGCGTGTGCGAAGGCAAAGCAAAAGCAAAACCCAGCAAAAGCAAACACAAGAAAAGGTAAAGGCAACTACGACGATGTGGAGAAGGAGGAGGACGGCGTTTACCGTTACTACTAATGCTGTTTTCCTAGGGGCTCCAACTCCTAGGTAGGGTCGCACTGGGGTATTTTTTTGAAACGGGCGACAGCAGAGGGGTGCGGCCCGCTGCTCGTGACGAACGGACGACACGCGCTCACACATGGGGGGGGGGGGGGGCTGACCCGCGCCTCGCGGTTGGAGGCTGCACTGCAGCTATGGGCAAGGGCTGTCGGACTCCGATCCAAGGGCCCCCGTTCGAGCCGAGACCCAATCCGACCACACGAACCCCCCGAGGAGCATGCAGGTCGCATGGGCACGGGTGCCAGCTGTCCGCGGCCACGCGCGCAGGCTGCAGCCGCGGCCCGCCCCGGGGCTCGGCCGAGCCCCGCCGAGCCCCGTCGCGCCCCGAGAGGCGCGCGGGGCACGGTCGGCGGGGACGGGCGACGGCGGAGGGGCGTGGCCCGCTGCTGGGGCCCGGGAGGCCCACGTCAGAGATTCCCGAAGTTGGTTGCCGGAAAAGTAGAAGCCTCCCAGATGGGCTCAGAGCACATGGGGTCGGACGATCGCCCCGCCTCGTCGATGCAGCGCCACTGCGTCGTCGATGCGTCGCTCGTGCGTCGCCGATGCATCACCGACGCATCGGCGATGCATCGGCGACGTCGGCGTGGAGAACATCGGCCTCCACATCGGGTGATCCTTCGACCCCGTCTACTCCGACCCCATCTGGGAGGCCCAGAAAGATGTTCGCGTTCTTGCTCGTTCCGGCTTTCGAGAGGCAGCGACATGGGGGGGCTGGCATAGGGGGTGACGCAGGGACCTGGAATGGAATCGGCGGTACATCGCCGCCAGATCGGCGATGGGCCCCCGACTGTGGATCCGCACGTTCCTGGGCAGGTCGAGGGGCTCCCGCGCGTGACCGCCTTCCCCCCCCCAGTGGCCCTGGAGGCCCGCAGGAGCACGAACGCTGCCTCTTGGAAGCTTACTCGAGCCCATGTCTTGGGGTATCTTTGCGAAGCCTCCAGGGGCCTGCTGACGGCATTTTCGGGGACCCCTTGGGGGCGTCTGGGGCCCTCTTTGGTTGTTTTCTCTGCAGGCGCGATGACAAGGTGGCAGGGGCACGAGGCGGTCTAACAGTTCGGCCACCCCGAGCCAAGATCTGGTGTACAAGCGAATAGCCACAGGTCGGCGTGGAAAATACGCCGACCTGCTGCGTGCAACAACGCGCAAGTCTTTGGGGAAGGTCGTGGAAGCACGCCGTTCTCAACGAGAGTGCGACTCCTCGGTTACCCTCCCTCGTGCAGCTGCTCAGTGGCAGCCTGCTCAGAACTCGTCGCCGTAGCCCTCTTCCTCGCCCTCGCCCTCTGCGGTCTCGATGCCCACCTCCTCGTAGTCCTTCTCCAGCGCCGCCAGGTCCTCGCGAGCCTCGGAGAACTCGCCCTCCTCCATGCCCTCGCCCACATACCAGTGCACGAACGCGCGCTTCGAGTACATGAGGTCGAACTTGTGGTCGATGCGCGAGAAGACCTCTGCGATGGCAGTGGAGTTGCTGATCATGCAGCAGGCGCGCATGACTTTGGCAAGGTCGCCACCAGGGACCACTGTGGGAGGCTGATAGTTGATGCCGCACTTGAAACCCGTGGGGCACCAATCCACGAATTGAATGGTGCGCTTGGTCTTTATAGTAGCTACCGCAGCGTTCACATCTTTGGGCACTACGTCTCCGCGGTACATCATACAGCATGCCATATACTTACCATGACGAGGGTCGCACTTCACGAACATGGATGCGGGCTCGAAGACGGACATGGTGATCTCCGCCACTGACAGCTGTTCATGGTACGCCTTCTCCGCAGAGATCACGGGTGCATAGCTGGAGAGCATGAAGTGGATGCGTGGGTAGGGCACCAAGTTCGTCTGGAACTCGGTGATGTCCACGTTCAGAGCACCGTCGAAGCGCAACGACGCAGTCAGCGAGGAGATGATCTGCGCCAGCAGCCTGTTCAGGTTGGTGTAAGTAGGGCGCTCGATGTCAAGGTTGCGGCGGCATATATCGTACAATGCCTCGTTGTCATACATGGGGAAAACCAAGCCAGCGAAACTGGCCTCAGCATGCCGCGGCACGCTGGTGGCTTGTTTGACGGCACAAGCCTAAGCCGGGTGGAATTTCTGCCTCAACCTGCAGGCCGGCTGAAAATGCTCAGCCCTCCAGCTGCCTCCTCCTCCTCCACCTCCTCCAAATCCCCGCCGCCTCGCCCTCCTCCTCTTCCTCCTCCTCCCCAGGCGCCCAAGTTGACCGCCTCGCCCTCCTCCTCCTCCTCCTCTTCCTCCTCCTCCTCTCACTGCCACTGCCTTTACCTCTCTGCCTGTTCAGGCATTTTCCTCCATCCTCATCATCTGCCACGTTCCGCCAAGGCTGGGCCTGCCTCCGCGGTAGCGGTCCTCGACGAGGCTCTGGCGCACGCCAGCCATGTACTCGAGCTGCTTCCGCCATGCCCGGCGGGCGTCTGCGCCCTGGAGCGCCTCCTCCGGCCATCCCATCCGTCTGGCCAGCGCGCTCCGCGGCGTGGCAATACCTCTCCTCCTGCCGGCCCACCTGTCGCAGCGCCACCAATGGTGGACCACGTCTGGCACCTCGCCGCTCGGGCAATCGCTGCACGGGCGCGGCTCTCTGCCCATCGCCACATCCAGCCTGGCATCGCTCCACATGGCCCCGGTGAGCACGGCCAGCGCATGGCTGCCAAGCGCGCCTGACTGCAGCACTTCCGTCGCGACGTGGAAGGCTCTTTCATCGAAGGCGACGCCTTCCTCCACAGCTAATCTGCTGTCACGTCTCGTCGCCCCTTGGGCCTTGAAGGCGTCCCAGCGCTCCTGCCGCCAGGCCTCGCGGAGCACGTGCGCCGCTCTGCCCCTGCGGTCGTCGATGCGCAAGTGCCTGTCGCCATGCTTCCAATCGCCCGTGTGGGTGTCCCTGTGGAACCCCATTGCCTCTAGGTGTCGCTGCAGGCAGCGCGTCGGGCCGCAACTGTCCGTCACCTCCACCAGCCTCTGCCATGCCAGCTCCTCCTCCGTGCCCTGCCTCCTCCTCCTGGCCTGGTGGAAGGCCCAACATCTGTCCGCCAGGTGGTACCGCAGGTCGCCGTAGTGGCCCACCGCTAGGAGATGCAGGAGCTCCACCGAAGCAGAGGGCCACCTCCTGCCGCACACTGCTCTCCTCACCTCCCGTCGCACCTCCATCAGTTGCGCCTCCTGCGGCAGGGCCGTGACGAGCCCCCACGCCATCAGGGGCATGGCTGCCGTCGCCACCGCGCGCCTCCTTGCCCGCCAGCCCAGCGGTAGCTTGGCAATCCTCTGCAGCCTCTCAATGCCTGCCTTGAGTTTCCCCATCTCCCTGGGCGTTAGCTCCCTTTCGTCGAAGGAGAAGTCGACACCGAGAACCTTGAAGCTGCTTCCGGCGCCTCCCCCTGTCCCTGTTCCCCCTCGTCCTCCTCCTCTACCTCCTCTGCCTCGCCGCCCAGCTCTTCCTTGCGAAGCGCCGGTACGCCCTCGGCTTCCACCTCTGTCGGCGCCGCGGTCCTCGCCGGCGTCGCGCACGTCCGCGGAGACGACGAACCGCTGGGTCTTGCCCGGGTGCGTCCGCAGCGCCGTAAGCTGCTCCAGCTCCCCCCAATGCCGTTCCACCTCCTGCATGTCCTCCAGGCTCCTCGTGCAGGCCGTGCGGTCGTCGGCGTACACGCAGCACGTGGCCGTCGCCACCCTCCGTTTCATGCGGCGCGTCGGCGGCATGAGCACGGTGGCCATGCCAAGCATGCTGGCAGGGTCTCCTTGCGGCAACGACCGTGAAACCGCGATGGGCTCACTAGCGACCAGGCCGGCACTCTCAATCCACCGCTCCTGGTTGCACCATATGTCCACGATGCCATCCACGATGCCATGGGGCACACCACACTCTTTCCAGATGCGTCCTACAATCACTGGATCCGTCCTGTCGAAGGCGCTCTCGAAGTCCCAGGAGGAGCCGTAGAGGGCGCCCTTCTTGCTGTCCACTCTCTGCTTGTCGTCTTCGCTCAGGAGGTCGTACGCAGGGGTGCCCGCGATCCTGTTGGCGACCATCGTTTGTTCGACCTCCGTCAGCGTGCCCTCCAGGAGCCCCTCGAGCGTTCTCTGGCGCAGGCCGCCAGCTTGGTCCGCCTCGAAAGCCGGCTCCAGGAACTCTGCGATCTGCTCTGCTCGGTGTTTGTGCCACATTCTTACCACCGTGCTGGCGATGGCGATGGGCCTCATGCGGTCCACTTTCGGGATGCTGTCGCTCTCCTTCGGGATGTGGGTCTGCCTCCACCTCTTGAGGCTCGGGGGCCAGCCTCCCGCCTCGAAGCCAAGGCACAGATCCACCAGGTCATCGTAAGCAAGGTCTGGCAGGAGGAGCAGCTCGCTCGCTAACCACTGGTCTTGGCCAGCCGCGGTGCCTGCCATCGTCCTCAAAAGCCGCCGCACGCTGCCTGCTGATGGGGCTCCCCAGCGCAAATCACTGTGGCCGAGCATTGCGTAGATGTGCTGACGATGGCGATCCTCCTGCGCCACCGCCTGCTGGATTTTCTCCTTCGCCTCCTCCACCTCCTCTGCGTAGTGCAGCATGTACTCCTCGGGCTGGTTCCCAGACCCTGCGCTACTGAAGTGGCCGTGATAAAAACTACGGAGCTTCTCCACCGCAGCTTGCCCCGAATACTGTCTCTGCTCGGTCGCGTCGTACACGGCGGCTCCACAGCTCTGCGCCGGATTCCTGATCCATTTGTACGTCCGCTTCCGCATGTTGTCCTCACGTATACTCTCGCGCCACACTTTGATCCTTTCGTCCCTGCTGACCTCCACTGCTTCCCGCAGTTTCCTGTGCAGGTCCTGTGCGTCATCTGGTCCAACGGCCCGCGGCAGCCCAAGTTTCCGCCGAAGGTACGCCCTCTTTCGCGATAGCGCCTGGGTCGCTCCGTCACGCACACGCGGCCCCCTTCGCTCCTGCACGGCTTCCGACACGGCGATGAGTTCCCTCAGCTGCCTCTCGCGCCGCGCCTGCACGGAGCCCGCCTCTTGGCTCTCCGGGCGCTGCCAGTGCACCAGGTGTCGGTCTCCCTTGTAGCCCGTTCCTTCAGTAAGGACCTTGTGCTCACCTCGCAGAAAAGCTTCTGCTCCTCGGGACCACTTCCTCCAGAGGTCCTCGGCGGTGCCTGCGTCCTCCTCCTCCTCCTCCTCCTCCTCCTCCTCCTCCTCGCGGCTGTGGCACGTCCGCCAGCGCCGGGCTGCCTCACGCGCCTCCTCCTCCTTTTCCTCCTCTTCCTCGTGCTCAGCCCCACGTTCTCCTTCAGCAGCGGCATCGCCCTCCTCGGCCACGGGGCCTTGACTGCGAGGCGGCCGGGCGCTCGCGAGCCAGCCGTCGTCTTCATCGTCCATGTTGGCGCGTGGTCTGGTACTGACGCCATATCTCGCCGCGCGCCGCCAGGCCCAACCCTCAGTCTCCTCCTCGGCCCACACCTTGAGCCCCATCGTGACCAACCTGTGGTCCGCAATCCGGTCACGGTGCGCCACTGCCTCGCCGACAACCACGCCCTGGACCAGGAAGTAGTCATTCCTGGCATCGCTGCTTCCTGCCATCGTGGACGACTGCGGCACTGCAGGCTGCCACTGGCCATCCCCAGTCAAAACGCCGAGGATGCCCTCCGAGGCCCCCACATTCCAGTCGCCGCCGAGCACAGCTGCACCTCCGAGCCCGGCGAGGCACTCCCGCAGACCCAGGAGCAATCCTCGGCGCGCCTGGACCGGGCTGTTGCGCCGGAGATGCACGACCCCCACGTGCAGCATCTGCCTGCCACTGCGCACACGAAAGACCGCAACCTCTCCTCCTATCTCCCTCATCTGCCACAGCCGTTCAGCTCTCCATGTGCCCCTCGTGGCGCACGCGAGGCCGCCGTAATTGTGCCAATCACGGCCATTCTTGCCCTGAGTCTCGTCTAGCACCGTGCCCTCTACGAGGTGCCAGCTCCTCCTTGCAGCCAGCCGCTGCGCCGTGCGCATTCCCTGCCTCGTGAGTTTGTGCTCCTGGACAAACAAGACGTCGGCACCGTGCGCGCCGGCTGCCTGGAAAGCCGCCAGGCCATGCTTAGACCAGCTGGCGACATTGATAGTCCCCAGAAGGACCCCCAGCGTTTCCAGCTCCTCGCTGCGCCCCAGCTGTCCTGCCGTCTCCTGCTGCCCCTCTGCCTCCTCGCCAATTGGCCTCGTGCCTGTCTCCAGCACCTCCTCTGCTGCAATTCGCCTCCTGCTTGTCTCAGGCTCCTCCTCCTCCTCGACCTGCCCCTCTCTTTTCCGCCTCCTGTCTGCGTTTCGCCCCTCCTCCTCCTCCTCCTCCTCCTCCTCGGCCTCCTCTGCTGTCCGTCCTCGGCTCAAGCCTGCGCCCGTCTCCGCCTCAGCAGCGGCCTGGTCCAGTCGTCCGGGCCTTGTCCTTGTGTTTTTGCCTCTTCCTTACGGTTTTCCTCATGACCGTCTCAGGGCGGTCCACCTTGTGCAAACCACAGCGCGCCGCCAGCCACGTCGAGTACTCCGGGCCTCGGCGGTCAGCAACATCTTGCCCAGGGCCCCATACAGCCTTCACCATGGCGCGGCACTTGACCTTGTTGCGTTCCTTCTCCGCCGCCGTGAAGCTCCCAGCGTCGGCTCTGGCTGTGAGCGCTTCGGCGGCCTCGTCAATCTTCCTCCACGCCGCGGTAGTCGGTTGCTGCTCGGCATGCTCAGCCCAGCTCCGTCGCACCAGCGCGCGGTCAACTGCATCAAGGCTTGCCCACCATCGCAACCGGGTCGGTTGCATCCACCTGGGCTTGTCGTTTGCCAGGTCATTCCATGCATGGCAGGGGCCAGCCACGTTGGCGGTCGCATCGCCCCACCAGGCTCCATGGCACTTGCCACAAGTCAGCAAGCGCCGCGTCCAGCCAGTGTGGTTCTTGGCGTTTTCTGTGACCACGTCTCGGATGTTGTGGCCTTTGTGGTCGCGCGTGTCTCCCTCCTCCTCGCGTTTCCTCCTCGCTTCTTCCCGCCGTTTCGCGTGCCGCTTCTTGGCCGCATTGCTTCTCATCTCATGAAACTCCTGCTGCGTCAGCGGCACCTTGCGTCGCACCCTCGGCGGCAGCCTAGCGGGTTTCTTCAGGGAGCCCGCCATCGACCAATCTTCCCCTTGATGCCATCGCTGGAGGTGGCGGCGTCGCTGCAAGACTATCTCTGCGAAGCGAACACTCTCGGTGCTACCTCCACGTGGACGGCCTGGGCGCTGGCAGCGTGCCGGCGGCGAACTGCACCAGCGACATCTTGTTTTGTGACCGGAACACGGACACAGGGGACCCGCCCATGCTCAGCTGCAGCGTCTTCGAGGGTAACTTCAGGATGCTCCCCTCCCCGGAGGGTCATGGGATGGCGGGCAATTCAGTTTTGTGCAAGCTAGATGGCGACGCGGGGCTTTTTGGCATCGTCATGTGGGCCATCCTGTTGGCTCTCGGGGTGAAGCATTTCGGGTTCTTGGTCATGCTCGTCGGCATGGTCCTCTTCTTGAATTTGGTGTGCATGGAGTGCGGGTGCGGCATCATCGTGGTGCTGCTGTTCCTGGGGCTGCTCGCGACGTCCTGCTCCTGCAGGATGGCGCTGCGGACCAGGTGCTGCGAGGAAGGAGGAAGGCGGCGGAGGGAGGCAGGAGGACGCAAGGAGGTTGAGGCGGGAGGCGGAGTGGAGGCAGGAGGAGGGGGCCAGGACATAGCTGCTGCTGGTGCGTCGTGGGGACGGTGCGCCATAAGCGCCCGGTGGGCGGCTGGGGGCCGCCGGGGGCAGTGCCGCGGCCAGGGACGGCAGTGGCGCAGCATCGAGCTCAGGGTCTTGCGGCTTGAGGGCACGCGGGTGAGGCCGCGGAGGAGGCGCGAAGGGCGGGTCTGCCCGCTTGAGCCTGTGCAGGCGCAGGCGCAGGAAAGTCAGGAGAGGACAGGAGAGGAGGGCGATAGCGGATGGGCCGGCACGCCTACCGAGAGCGCCAGATTGGGCGACCACCCGGGCTCGGAGGAGCTGGAGGCGCCCACTGAGGATGAGGAGGGAACCGTTGCCGACCTCCAGACGGCAGTGGTACGCCCTGGAGCCGTGATGGCCAAGGGGCCACGTCGCAAGCGTAAGCTCGATTGGTTGGGCAGGCGGTGTAAGAGGGCTGCCCAGGAGGCGATGCTGGTGGCGGCACGGCGGCTTGCGGCGCAGAGTTGCGACGAGGAGAGGGGAGCGCAAGCCCGCCGCAAGGCGGCGGAGGCAGGAGAGGTACAGGACGGAGGTCGAGATGAGGAAGAGTCTAGAGGAGAGCGCGCCGACTCGGACGGCATGCCGGGTTGGCGCATGACCGACCTGACGTGGGCGCGGGCAGGAGGTGGGCAAGGCGCTTCCAAGGCGCGGGCCCGCCGTCAGGCAGAGCAGAAGGCGCTCCTCCAACAGATGAAGGGGCTAATGAAGGTCCTGCAGACGGCCAGCCTGAGCAGGCCACCGAGGAGGGAGAGGAGGAGGAGGGCGAGAGTGAGGGAGGAGGAAAAGGGAGAGGAGGTCAGGCAAGGAGACTCACTTGACGACCAGATCCAGAAGGCTCTTGGGCAGTTGTCGGACGAGGTCCTCTTGAAGGTCGCGCAGGCGATCGAGCAGAAGAAAAAGGATCAGGAGCGTGGCAGAGGAGGCGGAGGAGCAGGCGCAGGATCAGCAGCTAGGAGGGAGGCAGGTGCGGCAGCGGGCTCAGCCAGGGAGGAGAGAGGTGTAGGTGGCGCAGCAGCCGCAACGACGGCCGAGCAAGGAGGCCAACGGCCAGGCCGCTGGCGGAAGTGGAAGGTCGACGAGCGGAGGTGGGTAGGGGAGCAGGGAAATAAACTCTCCTTTTCCACGACGTCGAAGATGCAGGAGGCACTCAGGGATGGGCTCGAACCGCCAGGAGACGTCGTAGTCACCACTGCTAAGGCGGCGCGGGAGATTCGCTTGCTCGCCGAGGGCCATAATATCCAGAAGCCGATCACGATGGTGATCACGGATGCGGTGGAGGGCGAAAGTGAGGCTGGTGAGTGGCAGGAGGTTGGCGTCAACACCAACGGCGTCCCGGCCACTAAGAAGTTGAAGGTCGTCAAGGTGAACGGCGGCGTGAAGGCGCCAGACCTGCGCCGCAAGGGCCCAGCTGGTCCTGAGGAACTTCCCATGGCGACTCTGCGCGTCATCATCGTCAAACGCCTGCTCGCGGAGGGCCAGTGGGCTAAGGTGAGGTTGAGGCCCGCGGCGTGGGTCACGGCAGAGCTGGATAAAGACTGCGTCATATCCGTGGACCAGTTTTTTGAGGAAGGACACAGCGCCACAGGAGGCAGTGACGTGATCGTCGGGTACCTCAAAGTGCGCCAGGACAAGGTGCAGGACATCGTGGACAAACACACCGGGCAGCGTGGCACCTTCTATGGGCAGCTGGCTCGTGAGAAGCAGGGCCAGGACCTCAACGTGCGCTGGCTCCACAGAGAGGCCGACGAGACCGATCTGGATTACTATCGGAGGGCCCTCTCGGAACTCTCGGCGCCGGAGTCTCGGGGCCTTGCCTACAGGACTGGAGGGAGGAGTTACCTGGGAGTTCGGAGCACGACGGCGCCGAGGACGACAGAGGCGACCTGGAGACTCTTCCGAGTCCCGAGGCATTGGTCAGCGGCTGACCTGACGAAGTGGCTGCGGGATGGTGGCTGGAAGTCGGCCGAAGTCATCGCCCCCCCGTCGGGGCGCCTCGGGTGGCTGGTGAAGGGCTCGCCAGACGTGGACGCCGACTCATGGGTCATCCAGGTTGGTGACAGCAGGACGGAGGTCGAAGTACAGAGGTACGTCAAGCAGGGCCAGGCCAGGTGGACTAAACCGGCCATGCGGAGAGGCTGGAAGTGGAACAGTCACGATCCTGAGGACCCATGGCAGAGGCAGGAGGAGGAGGAAGAGGAAATGGAGGTAGAGGAGCAGACAGCAGCACCAGGCACTGAAGGGCCAGCGGCGGCAGCTCAGGATCAGCAGCCCCATGGCACGCAGGAGGAGGTCAACATGGGAGAGGTTCAGGAGAAGAGGAGGCTTGAGGACGCGGAGGACGAGAAGCTTGAGGGAGATGCGAAGGAGGAGGCGAAAGCTAAGAGAGCCAAGGGCCGGGCCGAGGAGGATAAGGCCATGAGGGAAAGGATCGCAGCTCGAGTGGCTTCACTCGGAGACGGAGCGCAGGGAGGAAGCGGGCGTAGAGGTGCTGCGGCTGCGGCCGTGCAGGCGGCCGCCGTGGCCAAAGGCAAGGGCCAGACCAAAGGAAAGGATGGGAAGGGCAAGGAAGGCACCGGGAGGAGGATGAGCAACGAGAAGTGGGAGATCCTGGACCCAGGCACGAACGGAGGTGATTGTGGCTACAGGGCCATCAGCGGGGGCTGGGCGCTCACAGGAGGCCGGAGGAGTGCCACGAAGGAGGAGGTTACAGAGGACAGGAAATCCGCTGCCTTGGGCAGGACGCTGAGGATCCACATCGGTGAGGTCCTCCGGAAACGCCGCGCTGACTACGAACCGTACTTCGCGGCAAACCGCTTCGACAACAGCGTCACGGAAGACGGGGCTCTGCCGACTACTTGGGAGGAGTACGTAACAGCATGCACCCGGCCCAAACGCTGGATTGATGCGATCGGTCTCCAGGCTGCCGTTGACCACCTCAAGAGGAACCTGCTGATCCTCAACGGGGCGCCTGACGGCGACGACGGCATGAAGTACCAGAAGATTGCGCACATCTACCCAAGAGAAAAGGAGGCGCAACGGGAGGCGGACAAGGCGGAGGCGATCGTGATTGCATATTGGAAGTCGCATTTTTATATCGCACTACCTAAAACGTCGCCGCCTGAACACAGGGTGACGATCAACAAGCGCATCACCACGGATAAGCTCCTCGAGTCAGCATGGAAAATGCCGCGAGGAGGAGGAGGAGGAGGAGGAGGAGGAGGAGGAGGAGGAGGAGGAGGAGGAGGCAGAGGAGGGCGAGGCAGGAGAGGTACTGGCAGGGCAGAGGTCGAGGGACAGGACGCTGCCGACGAGGAGCTGGACGACTGGCTGCCCCCGGTCGTCGCGACACCGCAGAGGTCGGTTGTCGTGACACCGCAGAGGAGCAAGAGGAGGAGGAGGTGCGAGGAGTTTTCGGATGCAGCGGGGAGGGCTTGCGGAGGTGCTGAGCCAGCCAGTGCGTGGAGCACGAGGAGTAGAGGAAGTATGGACTCTTGGATGCCAGGCCCCAGCAGCACGGTGAAGCGTGCCACCCCCGCCAGCGCCAGGAGCGTCGGCACCGTGGACTCTTGGCTGCCGCGGCCGCATTCCGCAGGGAGGAGAGGGGCAGCGTGCGGTGTTGCAGGCGCAACCCCAGAGATGGACACCTGGGTGTGCAAGCTGTGTGATGAAACAGTCACCGCGCCCAAAGGCGCCTCCCGCTATTTGGGGATAAAGAAGAGTGTTCGCTTCGCAGAGATAGTCTTGCAGCGACGCCGCGTTGTCATACATGATGGTGACATCTGTGTGCTCCAGGAGGGAGTGCACGCAGAGAACAGTGTTGTAGGGCTCCACCACTGCCGTGGCGACCTGCGGGCACGCCCACACAGTGAAAGAGCACTTCGTCTTCTTCCCGTAATCCACAGACAAGCGCTCCAGCATCAGGCAACCGAGCCCGGAGCCGGTGCCTCCGCCGACGGCATTGTAGATCATGAAGCCCTGGAGGCCAGTGCAGCTGTCGGCCAACTTCCTGATCCGATCCAGGACGAGGTCGACGATCTCCTTGCCGATAGTGTAGTGGCCTCGCGCGAAGTTGTTCGCGGCGTCCTCCTTGCCGGAGATGAGCTGCTCAGGGTGGAACAGCTGACGGTATGTACCCGTGCGTACTTCATCGACCACAGTGGGCTCTAGGTCGACCATCACACATCGGGGGACGTGCTTGCCCGCGCCAGTCTCGGAGAAGAACGTGTTGAAGGCATCGTCGCCGCCTCCGATCGTCTTATCAGAGGGCATCTGGCCGTCAGGCTGGATACCGTGCTCAAGGCAGAAAAGCTCCCAGCATGCATTGCCAATCTGCACACCCGCCTGCCCAATGTGGATGCAGATCGCCTCACGCATTGTGTTGGATGGGCTTCTTGACCGAGTTGAAGTCTTACAGGGGGTGACAACTCACAAGGCCGTCGCGTGATGTGACAGCCTCGATCGGAATCGCTTGAGCCAAAATGGCGACGGAGGGACGTCTGGGGGCCTGTTGGGGTCCCTTCGCGCTTCTTCGGGGCCTGTTGGGGGTCTCCTGGCAGTCTCGGTGCCTGTCTTGGCGTTCTCTTGGACCCCTTCTGGGGCCGTCTTGGAAGTCTCTGAGGCAATATTGGAGGCTTTCTGGGCTGTCCCTGGGCTCTCTTTGGGCGTCGTCGGGCCCTCTTGGGGGCTTCTGGTCATGTTGAAGCGCTGGGAACTCGAAAGGCGAGGACGTCAAATCTTTCAAAAACATGGGGGGTGGCCGCGAAATCCTCGTCGACCGTGATTTAAAATCCAGGAATGATAAACCTAGGTTCGTTACGTTCAGATGATACCCCCATTGAATTATGGGCCTGTGGATAGATCGGTGGCCCCCCCTTCCCCAGATCATTTTCGTTCCCGAATAATGCATCTGGGGTCGATATTCCTACATAGTGAACCAAAATTGACCCCAGTCCAATATCCTTCTCAGGCGCCCCCCCTTTCCGCCGGATCATTATCATGTCAGAATAATTAACCTAAGTTCACGATTCCCAGAACATTACGAACCCCAGTTTACGATGTTCTAGAGATAACGGACTAAGGTCAATATTGGAACATGATGAATCCACGTTTAGAGGCGCGGGGCTGGGGGAGAAAAATAATGATAATCAGGCCAGCCTTAGAAATCCGGATTCAGATTATCCGCCTGTGGCTCAGGCGACGCCCCTCAGCCTCTATTATTATCATTCCAAAATAATGAACCGGGGTTCGAAATTCCCGAAACATTACTAACCCCAACCAATATTCCCAAAACATTCTGAACCCAAATAAATATCTTTTTGGGGTCGATATGCCCGGAACATTACAAACCACGGTTTCAACTGTTCCGGGGGGAACATTATGAGCCCCGGTCAATATGTCCTGGAACATTAAAACCCAGGTTCATAATGCTCCGGGGGGGACATTATGAACCCTGGCACATAATCCTGGAACATGTTAAACCCAGGCTAATATCCTTTTGGGTTCTTCCTCAAACCATGACTAGTCCGTGTTGAGCTCCCGGATCAAGGCAACTCGTCGGGGCATCGTTTCTGGATGAGCTGGTGGGGTTACGCGAAGCGACAACAACAACAATCATGAGGCAGGCCAAAGCGATAGCACAATTCCCAAGTAAACCGTAAGAAAGGCCCAAAGGAGAGCATGATTCCTGAGTATCGAGGGCGCGGCGTCTGAATATATTGCAAGGAAATCCCATGCGAGAGCGCGACTCCTGCAGAAACTGTGTGGAAGTCCTGCGCGAGAGCTCGATGTTGGAATAAGTTGTGAGAAAGTATCAGGCGTGAGCCGTTGTTGTTGTAGCCGGGGTGCCAACAACACAGTTTGAGCAGTACGGCGTTCCCTGATGAAATATGCACCCGTGGGGGTGATGAACAGTAACTATTGTTCAAGAATGAAGGTACAACAACAACAACAACAACAACAATCATTTTGAGAATGTTCGCTCTTATCTGCTCGCGTGACACTCAGCACGAATATCCCAAACCCTGGATACCCTCCCTTTGTGTCTTCGATCATGCCCCCATAAGGGGTAAATATTTCTTGGTTACCTGCAACGTGTATTTCGTGCAGCCTCTGAGGCATAAGAAGACAGGACGGATGCAAGGAAGGGACAAGGGGCAGGCGGGTTGCTGAAGCGTGCGTCCTGCATGAATCGCAATGTCTCGAGCGATAGCACGATTCCCAAGTAAATCGAATGGCCACAGCGAGAGCGTGATTTCTGAGTGTCGAGAGCGCGGCGTCTGAATAAATTGCGCGGAAATCCCGCGCGAGAACGCGACTCTGGGGCACAAACTGTGAGGAAATCCCGCGCGAGAGCGCGATTTGGGAATAGATTGTGAGGAAGTATCTGACGGGAGCCGTTGTTGTTGTTGTTGATGCTGCTGTTGTTGTAAACCAGGGGCTGTTGTAAACCAGGGGCCGGAGGCCCAGTTTGGTTACACCCAGTTTCCCCTTAGAAAAATAGTGCGGGCCCTGGGAGGAGAAAACGATTTGTCATTTTGAGGAAGATTCAACAATCATTTTAAGACTCTTCGTTCCGATCTGCTCGCGTGCGATTTATCACATTCACCCCAAACCCTCGGTACCCGCCCTCTTAGTTTCCGATCATATCCCCCTTGGGGGTATATCTTCCTTACCTGCCACGCGCATGTAGCGCAGCCCCTAAAACAGGGCAGAGACGACGGATGGAAGGGGAAGGGGAAAGGATGGAGAACGAAAGAAAGTAGGTAGGGAGACTAAGAACAGAAAACACGCAGACCCTAGCGGGCGGGTGGGGAAGGCGGGCCGAAGCGGCCAAGTCGAGCAGGCGGGTTGCTGAAGCGTGAGTCCTGACCCTGTTGATTAAGGGCCTCTTGCATGGGATTACCAACAATGACAAAATAAAATTAACAATGTGCAACCGAAGAAGGGATTGAGGGCGGATCCTTCCCAAAACTCAGCTCTTGTCTCCTTCGACTCCTTTCGAGAAGACACATGTGTTCCTGGATTCTCTCACGAGTTGCGTCCTTGCACGCATGCATCGGCCCGTCGGTCATTCGAAGGCCAAAAACAAGCAAGGTCAGGTGCGCGCGGAAAACCCGAGAAGCACCTCACTGTTCGCCGTCCTCCTCCTCATCGAACTCGCCCTCCTCCTCCGCAGTGGCATCCTGGTACTGCTGGTACTCCGAGACAAGGTCGTTCATGTTGCTCTCCGCCTCGGTGAACTCCATCTCGTCCATGCCCTCGCCGGTGTACCAGTGCAGGAAGGCCTTGCGCCGGAACATCGCCGTGAAGTACTCTGCTACACGCTTAAACATTTCCTGAATCGCTGTTGAGTTACCTGCGAAGGCAACTGCCATCTTGAGGCCCTTTGGGGGGATGTCGCACACAGAAGCCTTGATGTTGTTAGGAATCCACTCCACAAAGTATGAAGAGTTTTTGTTCTGGACATTAAGCATCTGTTCGTCGACCTCCTTGGTGGACATGCGACCGCGGAACAGGGCCGCCGCGGTCAGGTAGCGGCCATGGCGAGGGTCAGCTGCACACATCATATTTTTGGCATCGAACATTTGTTGCGTGAGCTCCGGCACGGTCAGCGCGCGGTACTGCTGGGAGCCACGGGACGTGAGGGGCGCGAAGCCAGTCATGAAAAAGTGCAGGCGCGGGAATGGTATCAGGTTCACAGCAATCTTGCGCAGGTCGCAGTTGAGCTGCCCCGGGAAGCGCAAGCAAGTAGTGACACCACTGATCGCTGCACTCACCAAGTGGTTCAAATCCCCATACGTGGGCGTGGTCAGCTTCAGCGTACGGAAACATATGTCATAAAGGGCCTCGTTGTCAAGCAAGAAGCACTCGTCGGCATTCTCCACCAACTGGTGGAAAGACAATACCGCATTATATGGTTCCACGACTGTGTCGCTAACCTTGGGGGACGGAATGATACTGAACGTCTCCATGATCCTGTCGGGATATTCCTCTCTCACCTTGGAAATGAGCAACGTCCCCATGCCAGCTCCAGTGCCGCCTCCGAGTGAATGACACATTTGGAACCCTTGAAGGCAATCACATCCCTCTGCTTCCTTGCGGACCACATCCAGCACGCTGTCGATCAATTCCGCGCCCTCCGTATAA
>CAUYUJ010015834.1:195000-309945 GCA_963575745.1 Prorocentrum cordatum
TTTCCTGGTAGATGGGAGGGGATGAGGGAACTGGTGGTGGTGTATACTTTTGGGCCCCGTATTGCCCCGATCTGGTTGCCGCACTGGCCACCCTGGATGTGCACCAACTCGCGCATGGCTGCTTATCGGAAGAAGCTGATTTCCGATTGTTCGGATGACTTCAGGCGTCGAACACTCGCTCGGGCCAAAACAGAGACAGACACATGATTGGCAGTAACACGGATAATGATACTGGATTCAAAAACACGAAGCCAGCGCATACAACAAAGCATTGAACATGCGCAACCCACAGGGCACAATACGGGGTGCCGTCGACGCAATGCATTCGGCAGAACTGAGGGCGACAGCTCCAATGATCGAACAAACATCCCGCCCACACACCAACAACGTTTTGGTAAAGCTCCAGAGAACGTGGGCGATGCTACTCATCATGACTGGGAGGGTGCGCCGCTGAATCTCCCCAAGGGGGGGGGTTTAGGACCCCCCCCACCCCACCCACCGATCCGTCGTCGGGGACCACCCCCCCCCCCCCTTCCCCGATCCGTCGTCGGGAACCCCCCCCCCTTTCCCCGATGCGTTCGTCAGTCCTCCCAAAGGGAATCCGAGCATGCCGAAGAAGACGAGGAGGTATTGGAGCTCTTCCTTAGGCTTGCTTCATCCGCCCTTGCTCTCTGGAGCGCCTCCACACAGGAAGAAGGACCTCGCCTCCTCCCTTCGTGCGTGAAGCGCCGCTGCAGCTGCGCAAAGGTGCTTGTAGAGAAGAAGACATGTGGGGGACATGTCGGCCTCGCCACCTGCTGGCCGCGGGGGGGGGGGGGGGCCTGGCGGCGGTACCCCCTCGTACCCAGTATGGCCATAGCCCCCTCGTCCGTCCTACGCCGCCCAACCTCGCCTCCAGTACCTCTGGCACCGCAGCGCGTGATGCTGGCATGTAGATCATTCACGCGCTGGCCCTGCAAGGAGAATCCCAGGTCCGAATGGCCTGCGTCACGGTCCCAAATCCATGCTGCCCTGCAGGCGCGAGGGGTGTGCCCAGACGAGAACCGTCGCCTTAAGGTCCTCAGATCCCCAGGGACATGTCTTGCATGCAACCTCGTACCCTCAAGGGGCAATGATCATGAGCCACCAGTGAGGCTGCCCCACGGAGGGTATATCAAATGTGGACCTAGCCAAAACCTGGAATTTGGCACCTGCGTCGGCGCACACCGCGTCAGAATTGAACCGTTACAGTATCCTAACCACAAAACGCGCGTTTGGTCAGCAGCGTCCGAGCGAACCCGATGCGTTTGAGGCCAGCGTGGGGATGCCACGGCAAGCGGAGTGGGCATAGAAAAAAGGAAGCGACGCGGAGGGAGGGAGAGAGGAAGAGGCCGCGGGAGCACGCTCAGAGTAACCACGAGAAGCACGGGCTGGGTAAGTTCCTAGAGCCGCTCGTACGTGTGACTGACCTCTCAAGCCCAGCAGTAGCCTCCTGGTGCCCAGCAGCGATGTGCCAGACTGTGCTGCACACTAGGTAGGCACTGTGCCAGACTGAACGAAACAGAGAACTACATGATTAACCATACGCTGTCGGAGGTCGGACCCTCTCTCGGCGTCTCCAGCGCCGCCACTGGCGCGCTTCGCCCGCCAAGGAGAGGGGGTCTGCAGCGCAGATCCAAGGGATCCTCCCGGACCTCCGAGAAGGTATGTTCATGCCGCCCTTCTCCGTCGACGGACGATTGCGTTGCCCTTGCACTGGCGGGAGTGCGCGCAGTGAGCCCTGCGATCCGATCTGTTGTGTCATGCTCCATACGGGTCCCGACCACTTTCGTAGCCATCTCTTCGGTTTGAGCGCGCGTCCTCTCCATCCGTCTCTCGCCTCCATGTCCTCCTCCTCCGCCTCCTCCGCCTCCTCCTGCTCCTCCGCCTCCTCCTCCTCCTCCTCCCCCTTCTCATCTTCACCTCCTCCGCCTGAGATTCCTCCATCCCCCCTCTTCCGCCCAAACGCGGGCCACTTCGATGGATCCGAGCCCTTGTTCATCGTTGTCCCCCCGCTTATGTCACCTCCTCGGCCTTCCCCTGGCCGTCCCGCTCCTCCCGCTCCTGCCGCTCCACGTTCCGATGCTGCAATTCGTCCTCGTCCTCCCTCTTCCACATCCTCTTGCTGTTCCTCCTTCTGTTCCTCCTGCTCATCCTCCTGCTCCGCCACCACCACCACCACCAGCTCCTCATCCTCCTCCTCCTCCGCCGTTGGTCGGCCATGGCACGTGCGCGCGGATAAAAAGCAACAGCGTAAGAATTGGGAAGGAAGGGGGAGGAGGTGGTAGGATGTCAGGTGTGGCGCGAACGTACCTAGCTTGGCCACCGCATCTCTCCTCTCTGCTCCCTCCTCCCTCCATCCTCCTCCCCCTCCCCTTCCTCCGTCCCGATTCCTCCCCCCTGCTCCTTCTCCTCCTTCCCACAGCTCCTCCCCCTCCTCACCCTCCTCTCCCTGACACTTCCCTCCCTCCTCCCCCTCCCCTACCCCTCCCCTCTCATCCTCCACATCATCATGTTCCATCCACCTCTCCTCCCTCCTCCTCCTCCTCTCCTCCTCCCTCCTCCTCCTCCTCCTCCTCCTCCTCCTCCTCCTCCTCCTCCTCCTCCCTTAACTCTAACTTCTCCAACTCCTCCTCCTCCTCCTCCTCCTCCTCCTCCTCCTCCTCTCCTCCTCCTCCCTCCACCTGCTCCTCTCCTCCTCCTCCTCCTCCTCCTCCTCCTCCTCCTCCTCCTCCTCCTCCTCCTCATCCGCCTCGTCCGCCTCCGCCTCCTCCTCCTCCTCCTCCTCCTCATCCTCCTGCCTATCCACCTTACCTGCCTCGCGCCGCCATTCGCCGCCCCGCGGCCCCCTGGGGGCGCGCGCGCCTCCAGTGCCACTTCCAAATCGCCATCGACGGGGTCCACCGGCCCCAGCCCGGCGCCGGGCTCAGCGACGCTCGCAAACTGAGCGGGCGCGGCCGTCGCCGCCGCCGCAGTCGCCGCCGCCGCCGTCGTCGTCCACACCGCCGCTGCCGTCGTAGTAGTCGCCGCCGTCGTAGTTGTTGGCGTCGACGGCGCTTCCGCCGTCCTGAATGGATCTGGGTGTGGATCAAACTCAGATGTGCGACGAGGCATTCTCCCTGTGTCTGTCTATATATGTATATGTACTAAAATAAGGATCCGCCACAGTGCCTCTGGGCACGGAGTGGACGTACCCTCATGTCCGTTCCCTTCTCCTCTGAACCTCACTCCTCACCCCTAAGCAGTCTCCCAGGGGCCCGGACCTTGGGCTTCTCGCGTGCCCCCTGGGCTCCCCCGCGTGGTGGCGCGTAATTTTTCTGGGTCCCCAAGAAGGGCCACGAGGGCCCAAGGGGCCCCCAAGACGGCCCAAGTGGGCCCCGAGACACCGAAAGATCACCCCCAGGTGCGCAAGATGGCCTCCAGAAGGCCCACGAGGCCCCCAACACGCCCCAAGGGGCCTTCAGGAGGCCTCCCAAGAGGCAATAGTCCTTGCTGTTCCACTAGTTTTTGTATGTAGCGTTCTCGCCGAGACGGCCCAAGAGGCCCCGACCACCCCAAGACTGCCCAAGAGGCCTCCAAGAAGGCCCAAAGACGACCCAAAAGCCCCTGAAGACGGCCCAAGAGGGCCCCCAGAGACCCCCGAGACGGCCAATATAGCCTCCAAGACAGCCCTGAAGTGCCTCCAGAGTGCTCCCAGACAGCACAGCGAGGCGCCCAAGACGGCCTTCGACGGGCCAGTCACCCCCTAAGAGAGGAAGCACGAACCGAAAATCCGAGCCGTCCGCCCTGGGGGCCCCCCAGGAGGCCGAATGGGGCGCCCAAGAGACCCCGAGAGGCCCCCAATAGGCCCCCAGGAAGCCCCAATAGGCCCCCAAGAGGCCCGAAAGAGGCTCCACCAGACCCCGAAACGGCCCCAAAGAGGCCTCATAACTGCCTCCAAGAGACCCTCGAGAGGCCTCCCACGAGATACCAACGAGCATCCAGAAGGCTACAAAACCACAACCCAGGCACGGTGGCGAGATGGGCCGAAGGCCACTAGATCCGCCGCCCCCTGTTGATTCATCACAGGGGTGCCTGGCGTGCCAGACTATTACGGTTTTAGTTTTGGTTCTTTTTCCAAAAGAACTCCCCCTGGGGCTGCGCGTCCCGCTGGGGTCCCGGGAGGATTGCCAAGGACCTCAATTCCCCAATTTCCTGCCCAAGACGGCTCCAAGATGGCCTCCAAGATGCCTCCAAGACGGCCAGGATGGCCTCCAAGACGGCTAAGATGGCTTTAAGATGCTTCCAAGACGGCCCGAGATGTACCCAAGACGGCCTAAGATAGCCTCAAGATGGCCCAAGGCGGCCCAAGAAGCCCCTAAGAGGCCTCAAGGACAGCCCAAGAGCCCGTCGAGAGGTTCTCCAGGAGGGCCCGAAGAGGCCAAAATCAGTGATTTTCCAACGGTTTTTGAAGGATTTTGGAATGTGCGCCTTTTCGGCTTTCCGGCGGCCTAAGACGGCCCAAGAGGCCTCCAAGACGCCCAAGATGGCATACAAGACGCCCACGATGGCCTCCAAGACGGCCCCGAAGCGCACCAAGAGGGCCCCAAGTCGGCCCAGAAAGGCCCCCAAGACGGCTCCCGACGGCGTCGGACGTGCCAGGAACCCACCAAGATGGCCGAAGTTGGCTCGAAGCTGGCCCAAGACTGTCTAAGAGGCCCCCAAGAGGGCCTCCAGGAAGGCCAGAAGAGGCCAAAAACATGGATGTTCCTATGGTTTTTGACGGATTTGAACATCTGCTTCATTTCGGCCTTCTGACGGCCCGAGACGGCCCAAGAGCCCCCAAAGGATCGCCGAAAGATCGCCCAAGAGGCCTCCAAGATGGCCCCCGAACGGCCCAAGAGGGCCCCAAGACGGCCCCAAGAGGCCCCCAAGACGGCCCAGGAGGCCTCTAAGACGCCCAAGATGGCCTCCAAGACGGCCCTGGAGCATTCAAGATGGCCCCAAGTCGGCCCATAGAGGCCCCCAAAACGGCTTCCGACGGCGACAGACGGACCAGGAGCCCACCAAGACGGCCGAACATGGCCCTAAGATGGCCCAAGACGGCCCAAGAGTCCTCCTAGAGGGCCTCCAGGAAGGCCCGAAAAGGCCAACATCATTGATTTTCCATGGGTGTTTGAAGGATTGCGGCATTTGCTTTTTTCTGCCTTCCGACGGCCCGAGACGGCCCAAGTGCCCCCAAAGATCGCCCAAGAGGCCCAAGACACGGCCCCAAGAGGCCCCCAAGACGGCCCAAGAGGTCTCCAAGACGCTCAAGATGGCCTCCAAGACGGCCCAAGAGCCCTCCAAGACGTCCTCCAAGAAGGCCCGAAAGAGTCAAAATGGCCTCCAGACGGCCAAGATGACCTTCAAGATGCCCACGTGTTCCCCGAAGGCGTTCCAAACCGATTCGGGGAACACATGGTCCGATAGCTTGGCAGGTCTGGCCTCAACGTTCGGCCACATAGGCGCTTCCAAAAAGGCAGGGGGCGGCGGTGATTCGCCGTAGGCGTCTTCGATACTTGCAATAGCTGCAGGCGGCAGAAGAAACATAAACACACAGGCTGTAACTCGCCTGCTAGACTGGTTTCCGGATCACCGCTCAAACCAACTGCGTCCCTTCTCCTCTACATGCTGCTGCTGCTGCTGATCATCAGGCTCCTCCTCATACTCCTCATCCTCTTCCTCCTCCTCCTCCCCCTCCTCATAATCAAAATCAGCATCAGCATCATCAGCATGATCGTCACAATCGTCAGCATCATCGTCAGCATCATCATCAGCATCATCAGCATCATCAGCAGCATCACCATCATCATCATCATCATCATCATCCTCATCATCCTTGGTTATCATAATCCTCATCACCATCAGCAGCAGCATCAGTTATCATCGTCATCGTCATCAGCATCAGCATCACCCGCCTCATCAACATTATCACCATCATCATCATCGTCATCATCATCCTCATCATCATCAGCAGCATCGTCGACATCATCATCATCATCATCATCATCATCATCATCATCATCATCATCATCATCATCACGACAACAGAACCCTCATCAGCAATGGCAGCATCAACATCATCATCGGCGTTCTCACGTTCATCAACATCATGATCATACGTACCATCATAATCACCATCACCATCATGACCACCATCATCACCACCATCATAACAATGAACATCACCATCACCAACACCATCACAATCACCATCACCATCGTCGTCAGATTCCCGGGTCACTGCCTCCTCGTCATTGATCGAAAGTATATAACTGTCCTCTTCCTCCTCCTCCTACTCCTCCTCCTTCTCAGCTCTTCCTCGCCGCCTCCTTTACCTCCTCTGCCTCCTCGCCCCACCCTCGGCAATTTGACATTGTGAATACTATGTCCTTCTCTCTCCTGGACCCGTCCAGAAGGAAGCCGGTTCTCTCCACGCCAGATTGACCTTTTGCGCAGAATTGGGCATGTTTGTTGTTCATCCGGTTGGCTTGGGTGTTTCAACATGGTGTTCCCGCTGCAGCGTAGGCCTCATTTACGGATCGGCGCTGTGCTCCCGTCGTTCAGAATGGCGCTCTCGCCCCGGCGCGGCTCACTTCTCTGGATCCGAAAATTCGTCATCTTTGACGCCCCCTTCATTTCTCCTCCTCCGCCTTTCCCTGGTCATCCTGTTCCACCGCTTCTTCCACTACAATTCCTGCTGCTGTCGTCGTCGTCATCGTTATCCTCCTCCTTCTTCCACATCCTCCTCCTCCTCCTCCTCCTCCTCCTCCCATCCTTTGCCTGCTGCTCATCCTCCTGCTCACCCTCCTTCTCCTCCTCCTCCTACGTACGCAGCTCCCCCTGTTCCGATTGCGCATAACACGATGGGCTTCTTGTTCAGAGTCCCAGGTCGGCTATGACACGCGTCCGCGGATAGAGAGAAAACAAGCCAGCGCAATACGTTTTTGGGAAGGAAGGAGGAGGAATAGGAGCAGGGCTGAACCTAAACGGTGTTTTTGTTATCGTGCTGTGTTCGTTTTCTCTCGTTTTGTCTTCAATCCGCCTTTAGCGCAAAACGACATCGAAACGAAAGCGGCCAACAAGATCGCTAAAACACCGTGTAGGTCCACCCCTGAATAGGAGGTCAGATGTGGCGCGAACGAACCTGGCTTGCCCTCTCTGTCTCTCTCGCCTTCCACCTCGCCATCATCCGCCCTCCTCGCCTTCCTCTGCGCCCATTTTCCCCCGATGAATACGACAGAAGAGGGGGTGGGGGGGGTGGGGAAACCCTGTGGGGCTGCTCGACGTTACAGACAAGGAGGGGGCAAGGGGGAGAGGGGGGGCGTGGGAGAGGAGGTGGAGGAGAGGGGCACGGGGTTGCGGACATGGCATCCTGCCGCAGGGAATCTGGAAAAACGAGACGTTGGCAGGACTGGGTTTCGTTGGACCTGGTTCAGTGATGTGTACCAAGGGACGCCCCCCCGCCCCGTTCTTCTAACCGGAACTGCTGCCATCCGAAAGAACACCAGCTACAGCAGACCTGGTTCAATGATTCCGTTCCATTTGTTGGACTTCGAGGCCCAATCACAATCCAGCTCCCTTACCGGGGGTCCTGGCTATGTCCGAGTGGGGACTGGCAACTCCATTGAGGATGGGAGCGGCCAGTGCCGTCTGAGGCCGGGAAAACAAGAGGTAAACTGCGAGGGGGCTGGAAAGAGTGGAGGCGCTGGCCCCACCCACTCTTTCCAGCTCCTCTGCTCTTGGGAGGCATCCCCCAAGGTGGCACGCCTCCTTCGCGATGCCCTCTCTCGCTCTGACCTGGGCGGCCGCCTCCCGAGGTGGGCGTTGCTGTTCCTTTTCCGCATGTCCGCGCACCGATCAGACGCTGCCGACCCGCGTGCTGCCCCCCCAAAGGTCGATGCGCCCCTTCTTGCCCTGGCTAGAGCGTCAACCCCCAAGGTGGACGCCTCCCCTCAGAAGTCCGTGCGCCGATCAGGCGCTGCAGAGAGAGAGAGAGAGAGCGTCGCCCAGAGAACAAAAACAAATCCTGCGTGCTGCTCCCGCTGCAGTTGCCGCAGGCGTCCTGCTGCTCGCGCGCGGCCAGGATCCGTCGCGCCGCCCACGAGCGCGCCGCGCCGCCCGGCCGCGCGGCCCACCCAGAGGCTGCGCGCCGGGCGGGCCCCCACCTGGCCCGCTCGGGGCCGCCCGCCCTGCTGCTCCTGCCGCCGGGCACACCCCGGCCTGGCCGACCCCGCGGTTGGACGTCTTCCGCTCCGCCCAGCTGTGATGCGTGCGCCGGCCGCGCTCGGCGGCTCCCCCTCCTTCGGTCGCGACCAATAGCGACTCATCGGCCCTCCAAATCGGTCGCGACCGATCGCGACCGATCCCAAAATCGGTCGCGGCTGGTCGCCACCGATCGCGGCCGATCGGTAGCGACCGATCGGTCGCGACCGATGTTGAAGCAAGTCGATCGCGACCGATACCGAAATTTGAAGCAAAATCGGTAGCGACCGATCTCGTCGGTCGTGACTGGAAAAATCCAATACCCAATGATCTGGGTTCCCCCCCTTCTCCTGCGCCGCCACCCGCCCCCTGGGCTTCGCCTGGCGATGTCAGCCGGCGTTCCCTCCCCTGCTGCACCGCCTCCGCCGTTCCGCGCCCTCGGGGCTCAACACGGCAGCATTCTGCTGCAGCCCGCGCGCATTGGCGCAGCCCCGTGCACCTCTCTCACGGCCATGCGGACCGTGTCTCGCAGTCAACTGGCGCCGTGTCTTTGCAGCCAAGCTTGACGCACCCGGCATCGTGGTCGACATGTGGGTGCCCCCGCGCCTACTGCAATGGGTCCTCTTCGTGCCGTTGATCCCGACGCACTGGTTCGCCTTGCCCTGTCACGCTTCCAGCGCCTGCAGCCTTGGCTTCGGCCCGTGGGCGTGGTCGTGGCGCCGCCCCGCGCCCACTGCCAGGTCTCCTCAGCTCAGGGTGGCCGCACCAGCGCGCTCATCCTCAAACTCTTTCACTGGGGGGTGCCCTCCTCCTCCTCCGCCTGTTTTTTTTCGCGGCGGCCCCCTCCCCGAATGTTCTTCTACTGCTGCCTGTAATTCGAAAGACGTGAGCCCCAGGCTACTAAACCGCGCGTGCGGATCGCCTCTGCCGCGCTGCGACGTAAACAAGCGTTTTCGCAAGATCGAAGATTCTCAGAGGTTTGTCTTCCGATGGGGCGCTTCCCAGAATCGAACTAATTGATTGCAGGGACCTGTGAAAAGGGAACTCGGAGGGAGGGTTCATTGCAACAACGCTGCAGCATCTTGCGTTTACTCTGGTTTTCTTCCTCCTCATCTGCAGAGGGAACAGCAGCAAAAGAAAGAGAGAGAGAGAGAGAAGCGTCAGCGGACGCCTGCGGCGTCGCCGAGTTCGGGTGCCAGATCGCCCCCTGCACGCCGGGAGGGGGGGGGGAATCTGCTTCGCAGCGCTGGGGCGGGTGTGCGGACGGGGAGATGCCACGAGAACGCCGGGGCAGTCAGCATCGAATCAGGGAAGTCGGATCGAATCGGAAAAATCGACGAATCGGGCTGAATCGGCACGGAGTCGGAATCGAATCGGATCGGCTGCGCCAAATTGCACACAAGCGCCATGCAAACATCGGGACGTCGGATCGTTGGACTATCGGAAACGAATCGGGTCGGGCCGTCAAAACCCGACCTCGAATCGGATCGATCAGATCGAAATAGACCCTGGAACGTGGGTCAAGAACGTGGGCCCAGTCTACGACAGCCCAAGGCAAAATGAAGACACCCAAAGCGAAGGCCAATGCGAGGTAGAGATCCCACACACGGAGAAGGTGAGGGTGCAAAGGTTGTTCTTAAACCTCGTGCCAACTGTAAGGCTCGAGCTTGTGGGGCTCGAATTTGCCTGCCAAGCCAGAATAAAAATGGCGGGCATCAGTCTGAAATGTGACGCGCCCTCCCACTTCGACCGTGACAAGTCACGCAAGAATCGTCAAAAAGCGGCGGCTAACCAGAAGTTACAGCAAACTCGAGCCTGATAAGTAGACCCCGGAGATCACAATGAAGACGAAGGCAGAACGAGGACGACAAAGTCGGATGCGGACACATGGGGGATCCCTGAGAGCTGGTGGATCTGGAGGCTGTATTCGGCACCACGGTCATTCCAGAGCGCTCTGGAACGCTCTGAAAGCGCTCTGAGAGCATTCCAAAACACTCCAGAACGATTTGCCCTCATCCTAAGCCTGCCTGACCCACCCTCTCCCGGCGACCCGTGCTTCACCCGGGACCTTGTATGGACGGCCCAGAACCCAGCGAGGGCCGCCCGAGGGCCTAAAGTTGCAAAACTGCACCCGGTGTGATTTCCTGACACAACTCGGGACGGCCTGGGGGGCGGCGCGAGGGGCGGGGCTGGAGAAGGACAGGAGGGCGGCGGCCGATCCGATCGCTCAGGCTTGTCGTCGTCGGCGTCGGCGTCGGCGTCGTCGTCGTCGTCGTCGGCGGCGGTATATCACCTTTTGCTTATAAGCTGGCCTCGCCCGTCCCTGGCTGGGCTGTTGGGGGGGGCTGGCGTGGGCCCGCAGAGCCTGCGGGACGGGCGTCTGGCGGGCCCTGGCCGTCCACACCTCATGCGCCACAAACTGGCCGAACACAGAGCAAGACTTGTTTTGTTGTACGATAGTCGTTCTTTTTGACTACGTGCACGATCCAATCGTCCTCCTGCTGCTGTTTCTCCTCCTCCTCCTCCTCCTCTTCCTCCTATTCCTCCTCCTCCTCCTGCTCCTCCCCTCATCCTCCTCCTCCCCCTCACCCTCCTCCTCCTCCTTCTCCTCCTCATCATCACCACCATCACCATCATCATAGAACTCCTCGTCATCACCATCAAAGGCATCATCAGCATCAACATCATCAGCAGCAGCAGCCGCATCGTCATCATCATCATCATCATCATCATCATCATCATCATCATCATCATCGTCATCATCGTCATCATCATAATCATCATCAGTATCATCATCATCGTCATATTCATCATCGTCATCATCAGTATCATCCTCGTCGTCTTCGCGGTCGTCGACTTCGTTGTCGTGGCCGTCAGCAGCACCGTCACCATCACCATCACCGTCACCATCACCGTCACCACCACCATCATCATCATCATCATCATCAGCATCAGCAGCATCAGCATCAGCATCAGCATCAGCATCATCATCATCATCATCATCATCATCATCATCATCATCATCATCATCATCATCATCATCATAATCGTCATCATCACCATCACCATCACTCTCGCCATCACCCTCACCCTCTCGATCACAATGACCATCACCATCACCATCACAAGCACCACCACAATCACCATCACCATCTCAAGAACAATCACCAACACTATCTTCAACATAGTCATAATCCACATCGCCATCACCTCCACCATCACCACGATACCATATGCGTCACCATTACCGCCACATCCACCACCAGCATCACCACCACCAACACCACAACACATCACAATGTAATAGATAAGTACCACCACCATCACCATTACCATTACCACCATCATCATTATCACCAGCATCATCAGCTGTAGCATCATCATGATCACCACCATCATCGTCGTCATCATCAACATCATGATCATGATCATGATCATGATCATGATCATCATCATCATCATCATCATCCTCATCCTCATCCTCATCCTCATCCTCATCCTCATCATCATCATCATCATCATCATCATCATCATCATCATCATCATCATCATCATCATCATGAGTATCATCATCATCATGGCCGTCATCAGCACCATCATCATCACCATCATCGTCATCTTCATCAGCAGCATCATCACCAGGACCATCATCATCATCACCATCAGCCCTCTTGCCACGCCCGCCCGCCGAGCGGCCTGGTTGTTGAGGTGCGGGCCCTCCCGGGGCACCGCGGAGACTTGCCTGGACTGCCAGCGGGCGCGTTTTGGGGGGCGCCTCGCAAGAGGGCACGGAGGAGGGAGGAGAGGGAGCAGGAGGCGAAACGGGAGAAAGGCGGCGGGGGCGAGGAGGGGGGGAAAGCAGGAAGGCGGAGGAGGGAGGCGGAGGAGGTCGGAGAGAGATCGGGAATGGGAATGGTGATGGACCCTTACCCTTCCCACTCGCACGGGAGGAGGAGGAGGAGAAGGAGGAGGAGGAGGAGAAGGAGGAGGAGAGAGGAGGAGAGGGAGGAGGAGGGAGGAGGAGAGAGGAGGGAGGAGGGATGAGGAGAGGGAGGAGCAGGGGGAGGAACCAGAGGAGAGGAGGAGAAGAGGAGGAGCAGGGCGGATGGGAGAGGAGGAGAAGAGGAGGAGCAGGGCGGAGGGGGAGGAGCGGACGGTTTGGGGCCGTCTTGGGCCAGCAGGGGCCCTCGCCGGGGCTCGGGAACGTCAAACAACGCCTCGGAACGAAAACCCGACCCTAGGGAAGTGGTCCGGACCTCCGGGGCCCACACATCAAAAAAGTTGGAGCGGCCAGATGTCTTGGCTCTTGGGCGTCGCTCAATGGGCGGGGGCGATGAATGGGGGTGGACGACAGGTGCAATTCTCGGGCCCTGAAGGCCCCCTTTTGGTGCCTAAAGGGCCCCTTCAGGGGCCCGAAGAGGGCCCTTTGCTGCAACCCTCGCTGCCCCCCAGTGCATCGCCCCGCCATCACGCAGCGCCCACTGACGTTGCAGTTCCTTCGGGCTGGCCGTTTTCGCCAGGTTTCAAGCCAAGGGGCCACCAGCGATCGATCCATCTCGAGAACTGATGGAGAAGGATGAGGTCTGGGGATCTGGGAGGAGAGCCTAGAATCGAATCGATGATTCGAACTGGTGATCGAAATGAGCTCGCTCGGTGGAAATCGACAGCCAAAAGTCGGAAAAAGTCGAATCGGTGGAAATCGACAGGCCAGCATGGCCTCCATGTGGGACATCGGAATCCAGATCGGAATCCGAAGTCGAATCAAATCGGAATCGGAATCGATCGAAATCGAACCGAATCGAATCGATCGAAATCGAACCGAATCGACTCGAATCGAATCCGGTCGTGAGTGGTTCCGGTGCCCCACTGCTGCGCAACTGCCGGGGAGGTTCGGCGGGCGCAGCCCGCCGAAGAGCCGAGGCCCCGAGCTCGCAGGCAGCGACGCAGGTGCGCAGAGGGCCTCCCTGGCGTTTTCGACAAAAACGCCCACAAGTACAACGCCTAGAGGATGGCGCAAGAGCGCCCCCCGCGCCCCCGATGTCGATGTCCATCCAAGGGAACAGGCCGCGGTTTGCAAATGTGGGCGTCTTTTTCGAAACGACTCGCCCCTCCGACCTCCGCCGATGTGCTCGGGCGTTCGCTAATTAATGGGGGGGCGAAGATGGGGGCGTAGGAGAGGTGCACCTTTCGTGCACCTTTTGTACAGTCGGACTTGACTGGAGAGGACACGCGAGAGGACGCAAGACCCTTCCGAGGGCCACATTGCCATAGGAATGCGGAAAGGCATGCGTCGCGAGGCACAGGACACAAGGGTACCCTTGATCTGGCAAGGCCGACCTATTAATCAAGGCCGACTGTACCCCTTCGGGGCCCTGGGGGGCTCGTTTAGGGCCCCTCTAGGGCCCCTTGCGTGCAGCCCTCGACGCCCCCCCATGTATCGCCCCCCCATTACCGAACGCCCGATGTGCAAGCACAGTCAGGCTGCCGGGAGCTCGTGGAACAGGCAGATCCATCAGCGCAGGAGCCTACCTCGCTGGAAGATACACCTGGCCATCGCTCCGACGTCCATTCCCCGTGCATCGTTGTGTTCAGTGTTCAGTGCGAGTGCTTCTGGCTCCTCAAGATGGCCCAAGGGTGCTCCCGAATGGTGGCCCCTGATTTTCTGGCGCTTACCTCCACGCGAAAAATGGTCCGAACGATGCCCAAACACAACATCAACGAAAACTGCCGCCTCCCCCAATCCACCACTCACGGAAAAGAGCAGCGCATCTCACTCAAAAGCATGATTTTCTCGGCGGCGCGCCCAGGGGGGAAGTGGGAGGGGGCAGGCCTTTTCAAAGGCGGCGGGGCCTGTCAGAAGCCCCGCCGCCTTCTGAGGAGCCGCCTCTCGGAGCAGGCTGAGCAAACTCCTCGGGAGGCTGGAGGACTTCTGAATCCTCTGAGGAGGCCCGCCCCCATCTGCCTCCCCCCCGTTTGGTGAGGGGCAACGATAGGGGGGATAGGGAAAGGGGGGGAAACATCGACCTGCAGTCGGCGATACATCGCCGATAGATCGGCGTTGGGCCTCCGATAGCGAATCCACACTTTCCTGAGCAGGTTGGGGCTATCGGGCCCCTATCGGCGATCAATGGGCCCCTATTGGGGGTCGATGCATCCCCCCCTCATGCCTCCCCCCCCCATCGTTGCCCCCGGCTTGGGCTCGCCGCCGATGTTCGCTTCCCGTGGCCACCAAAGCCTCGAGACGCGCCGCAGAGAAGGCAGCCTCGATGGGTGGGCCGCTCGCCACGTGCCCGCGCAGGCTCCCGCGAGGCGGCGAGCTCGAGAGACCCCTGGGGACCAGAGCAGCCCCCTCGCCCGACTGCCCCGCGAGGGCGAACCCTCGGCGGGCGGGAGCGGAAGAACATGCCCAGGCATGCGACGCTGCGACGTCCTGATATTCTCAGTACGGGGACCCCGGAGGTCCCGACCCGTTCCCCGGGGCTGGCTTTTCATCCCGGGTCGTTTCTGACGGTCGGTCCCGAGGCCCGGCGAGGGCTCCCGAAGCCGAAATTGGCCCAAAACCTGCCGTCCTGCTTCACTTACGACGCGATCATGTCTGGGTGCCCTTCCCCTCGAGTCGCGTGGCGGCCTGGGGCAAGGGGAGGCGAACAGGCCGGCCACTGCCCTTCGGACTCGGTCCGAGAGCGCCGAGGGACGCCCGCGCAGCTCGACCAGGCCCTGCCCCCGAGGAGGCCATGAGGAGGAAGAGCGTCAGGGGGAGGGGTGAGGAGGGGAGTAGAGGAGAAATGAGCAAGAGAACGACGACGATGAGTCATCCTACATCTTCCTGATCCCCCCACGCTCTCCCCCTCCCGCCTGGTCCGTCCTCCCTCCTCGTTTGTCAGTCCTCTCCCTCCTCCTCCTCCTCCTCCTCCTCCTCCTCCTCCTCCTCCTCCTCCTCCTTCTCGTCTCCTGGTCCACCTAGCCCTCCTCGTCCTCCTCCTCCTGCTCCTCATTATCCTCATTCTCCTTTCTCCATGCAGCGGTCCAGTCAGCATGCATCATTACGCACGTGAAGGCTGCATGGTTGACGTGGTGTCCGCCCGCAGGTATATTATTCTATCCACTCTAGGCCACGTGATGTGCGACCTCCACTCACCTGGCTCCGCTGCCAACGGCCGCCAACGGCGACAGCAAAAGCGCAAGCCGACCGAACGGACAGCAACACCGATATCAACCAAAACCGACATGCCGCAAGCAGCCTAGAAGGGCGCAGCAGCACAGCGAAGACGCGACAACCTACAGAACCGAATAAACCGAAAACAATAAACTGCGACTAAGCGGGCACGGCCGAACCGCGAACACCCTCGGTTATGGTGGCCCGTTCGCGCTCTAGTCGCACAACCAATACGATCATCGTGTTCCTGTCCGTCTGCCTCTATGTAGCACAACTCTCATCCGCATCCTCACCAGCATCATCATCAGCCTTACCAATGTAACCATCAACATCGTCGCTGTCACCTTGCCCACAATCATCAGCATCATCAGAAACATCAACGTCCTCATCAACCCACGACCGTCATCAACAACGCCATGGTCAGCACAATAATCATGGGCACCACCACGACCACCATCATCCTCCGTACCATCATCATTATCACCACCATCCTAGTCAACATCATAATATTCATAATCATCATCACCACCACAACCATCGTCATCGTCGCCCTACCATCATCATCACCACCAACATCAGCAGTATCATCATCATCGTCAGCATCAGAATGACAACCATAATCATTATAATAATCAGCATCACCATCATCAGCAGCAACAGCAGCGTCAGCATCATCATCATCATCATCATCATCAGCAGCAGCAGCATCATCAGCATCACCATCATCATCACGCCGACGACAACTGCAGCCAAACCGACAACGCCGCTGTTAGGCAAGCGACGCGTGATCTTACTTTACGTCCGCGGCGACCTGGGCAGCGAGTCCTGCTCAAAATGGGCAGGAACTGCTGTTGGCCGATCTTCTTCATAGTGCTTCCGCACCCACTTCATTCGTACAGATCGACTGCGGCGACGGCGGCGACGACGACAACGACGCCGACGGCAGCCGACGACGACGGGGACGGGGACGACGACGACAACGACGACGACGACGACGACGACGACGACGGTGGCAACAGTGACGACCGACGCTCACGACGACGACGACGACGACGAACACGACGACGACAGGACGTTGGACACGACGAGACCGGCGACGACGCCGACGACGCCGACAACGCCAGCGGCGGCGACGCTTCGACGAGCCGCCCCCGAAGGAAAAGCGGCAGGGAAAGGGCGCGACGCGCGCGAGCTGGGTGTTGCCTGACGTGGTCCTGGCCCGCGGTATTACCAGCTCTTCGCGCCGATCTGGGGCCCACTGGGTCAGGGGCAACGATGTGGGATGACAACTTCAGGGGGGATGCATCGGCCCGCAATCGTTCATCGCCGATAGGGGCTCGATAGCCCACACCGAGCAGGACCGTGCGGATTCGCTATTGAGGGCCTGTTGCCGACCTATCGGCGGTGTGTCGCCGATTCCAGGTTGATGCTTCTCCCCTTAGCTGGCCCCACCCCTATGGTTGCCCCCCAGGGGCTCGAGACCAGAGCTCTCCTCCGGTGAATCGGCGCTCTGCCTTAAAACAACAAAAGACGGCGTTCGACGTCTGCTGCGGTTGCTTTGATAGTGTCAAGCAACTCGTGCTCGAACCTCGTGACGGGTGCTCTGGATCTCGATTGCTCTTAAACCGCAGAGGGGCGTGTTTCCCCGTTGTCTAGTTTTCTTTATTTAGGAAGCGTTTGGCCATAGCGACCCCTCATCATCCCCGGCAACACGTGCAGCGCGTCTGAAACAAGGTGGATGTAATGTCAGTTCATGGAAGAAAACAACATGCGTATACAGTGGGAGAGACCTGTCTCCAGGACGATCGCCTCGATCTGAAAAAAGGACGCTGCATGCCCCAAAAACTTTGCACCGCAAGCTACCTCGGTCCAAGGCTGCGCTCTTGCCGTGCCGTTGTCTACTTTAGCTGTTGTTTCAAACAGGCCGCGTGAACAACATACATCCCTGGTGGAAATGCGACATCCCGAATCGTAGTGCAAACGTCATGTAAACGGAAATGAGACGAGCAGGAGGGCCAGGGGCTAATCCTGGACCTGCGAGCATAATAAACACCGCCCCAGAAGGAAACACGCAACGTCGACCTCTCCCCCATAACAACAAAACGCCCTCAACGCATTTCAGAACATCTAAGCAAACTCGGAAATCCGCTGACCCGGATCAATCCAACCGGGGGTCAGTCAGGCCTCGCAGGAACCTGCGACATCATGCAGGATCCTGCAAGCTCATGCACGCAAACCCGGGTCAATGCACCTTCGGCTCTGCAACACGCTGCGAAGATCTGGCACCTCTGACTGACCCCCGTTTGCATCGACCCCCGTCCCTTGAGCGCCGATCCGCTCTGGAGGCCACCTGGGCCCTCCCTGTGTATCCCGAGGACACCGTGAGCCAGGGACACCCTGTCTGGAGAAACCGAATGCACCGGTGCCGCTGCTCCCCGCACCTCTCCCCGGGGTGCGTTCCGACCCGGACTTCGAGGCGAGCCCAGCGGTGGCGACGGCAGCCTTCCAGGAGGCCGAAAAGGGGAAGACGGGCGAAGGGTGGCGGTAGCGGTGCCTTTTCCTCCTCTGATGTTCGTAGCCCTGCGAGCAAAGGGTGGCCTGTGCTGGTTCTCCGCGCTGCGGATGCGGCGCTGCGCGTTCTCTCCCCGGCCCTGCTCGCCTGGGCCTGGCCGAGGGAGGGCGGCGGGCGAAGGACGCAACCCGAGCACGTAGGCGTCGTGGCAAAAGCGACGACGGACAACGTATGGCCGTTTTCGGCCTCAAGGGCCCTCACCGGGCCCCAAGACCGTCAAAAAGGTAGCAGGGATGAAAAACCCGCCCTGGGGAAGGGGTCGGGACTTCCAGGGACCCCGTATTCAAAAAAAAAAAAGCCTGGCGAAAGACCCAACCATATACAGTCGTGAGTAACGCAATTGTGGGTATCGTCTTCGGTGGAGCTCCCTATCGGGACGAGAAACGAATGAGGGGTGTGCCGACATGGTTGGCGGGTACGCATGCGAACACCGCCACTGGGGTCTTCGGTGGAGCTCCCTATGGGGCCACGAAGCGTGTGAGGGGTGCGCTGGAATGGGTGGCGGGGACGCATGCGAATACCGCCACTGAGGCCTTCGGTGGAGCTCCCTATGGGGCCACGAAGCGTGTGAGAGGTGTGTGCCGAAATCGGTGGCGGGGACGCATGCGAACACCGTCATTGGGCCTTCGGTGGAGCTCCCTATTGGGCCACGAAGAGTGTGCTGGGTGTGCCAGAGTCGGTGGCCTGGACGCATGCGAACACCGCCACCGAGGCCTTCGGTGGAGCTTCGTATTGGGCCACGAAACCTGTGAGAGGGTATGCCGAAAAGGGGTGGCGGGTACGCATGCGAACACCGCCACTGGAGCTTCCGGTGAAGCGCTCCTATGGGGCCACGAAGCGTGTGAGAAATGTGTCAGAATAGGTGGCGGGGACGCATGCGAACACCGCCACTGGGGTCTTCGGTGGAGCTCCCTATGGGGCCACGAAGCGTGTGAGGGATGTGCCGAAATATGGGTGGCGGGACGCATGCGAACACCGCCACTGGGGTCTTCGGTGGAGCTCCCTATTGGGCCACGAAACGTGTGAGAGGTGTGCCGAAATCGGTGGCGGGGACGCATGCGAACACCGACACTGAGGCCTTCTGTGGAGCTCCCTATGGAGCCACGAAGCGTGTGAGGGGGTGAACCTGAAATGGGTGGCGGGTACGCATGCGAACACCGCCACTGGGGTCTTCGGTGGAGCTGTTTAATAGGCCACGAAGCGTGTGAGGGGTGTACCTGAATGGGTGGCGGGGACGCATGCGAACCACGCCACTGAAGACTTCTGTGGAGCTCCCGATGGGTCCACGACACGTGTGAGGGGTGTACCTGAATAGGTGGCGGGGACGCATGCGAACACCGCCACTGGAGCCTTCGGTGGAGCCTATGGGGCCACGAAACAGGGGTGTGCCGATATGGGTGGCGGGGACGCAAGCGAACACCGACACTGAGGCCTTCTGTGGAGCTCCCTATGGGGCCACGAAACGTGTGAGGGGTGAACCTGACTGGGTGGCGGGTACGCATGCGAACATCACCACAGGAGCCTTCGGTGGAACTCCCTACGGGGCCACGAAAGGTGTGAGGGGTGTGCTGAAACGGGTGATGACGATGATGATGGAGGGAGGAGGGGAGGAGGAAAGAAGGAAGGAACGCGAGGTCCGTCTTTTCAAAACGAGGACGGACCTAACACCACAGGATGGTTGGGAACAATACGTCGGAGTCTGGGTTCGAAGGAGAGGAGGGGGGGGCACAACGACGACACGAACGGAGCTGCGGAAGAGAGCGTCTGGGGGGGCGGGCGGCGAAGACGACAAGGAGAAGCGTTCGGAGGACGACGGCGATGGGAGCGAAGAGAAGCATGAGGAGGCAGAAGAGGTGGTAGGATGAGAACGAGGAGCAGGGAGAAGCGGTAGGAGGAAGAGGAACAGGAGGAAAACAACGACGGCGAAAAAGAAGGTGATGAGAAGATGAGGAAGAGGATGAGGAGGAGGAGGACGGGAAGCTCTGCCCTGCTCCCCCTCGCCATATCTCAGGATGATACTGCGCTGGGTCTGCGGGCAAGGGTGGCGAATGGAAGAGCAGGATCAGGAGCAAGCAGAGGGAGGAGCAGGGGAGGGAGGTAGAGAGGGGGAGGAGGGAGAGGACAGCGAGGAGGAGAGGAGGGGAGGAGGAGTGAGGGAGGAATGAGGCAGGAGGAGAACGAGGCGGGGGGGCGCGTGGGGGCCGCTGGTATGGAGATGCCTTGGCGCCCCTGGAAGCTCCTGAGGGCAAACGAGCTAATTACCAAGACCGTGAAATGCGAAACGAATAGTGACGTGGATGGGGCTCCTTATCCTCAAAGCGAACTTGGCGGCGCGGACAAGACGGTGGCGTGGTGGGTGCGACCTTCTGAAAAAGACCAGGGGGGGCTTCTACGAAGGCAGGGTCCTGTTTTGAAGCCCTCCCGGCTTCTGAGAAGGGCTGCGAGATGCCTCCAGAACCTTCCGAGGACCCTGCCTTCTCAGAAGCCCTGTGCCTTCTCAGAAGGTCTCCCCCCCTCGCGCCACTGCGTTGTGAGCGCCGCCCAAGACAGTGGCGATGATTATCTCGGGAGGCTCGCCCAGCGATGAGAATCGGCCAGGCCGCACAAGCTGCCATTGAGCACCGCACTCGGCAAGATGATCGGCACGCCCGCTCCAGTGTTCCCCAGTGTGGCTTCCGCCTTCCCGAATACAACATGACAGGCAACCTGATCAAGGACACGTGGTACGCACTATCTTCGGAAGCTGGGGGGGGGAATGGGCGCACGCAGGTACAGAATTGTCATTCGTGTACCGCCTAGACGGAGACGTAAAACCTCACCGTCCATATGGATACCGAACGTATGGGCATCCGTATTTACAAACCGAATGCCGTATCAATAGACATCGACCGATCCCTGATATCACTACCTGCATTGGCCGCTAGACTTGCTTATCCCCGCAGAACGGCTACGCCTTGCATTTAAATATCAAATTCGGGGTTCGTTTCACTTTCAGTTCCGATGTGCCTTACTATCCCCGATAAAACGCGGTCGACATAACTTTCGATATCCACATGTGTTCGATGCCCACATCAAGATCTCAGTATAGCTGCATGGTGTTCGCATATTGATGTGGACATGGAATTGCAATTCGGTGTGCATGTCGATTAACATGTCGCCTTGCATTCCGAAAGCAATTGGATGCACGGATCGCCTTGCGTGTCGACGTTCGTTGCGGTTACATTACAATCCGCATTGAGACATACATTTCGATGTGCGCGTTGGCTTGCAATTTGAGTGGCGTTTCAATTTGCATTGTGGTTGAAAAATATGTGATTTTGCGGTCAGAACAAATTGCAGCCAGAATGCCAGTGGATTTGTCTTCCCTGTGGATTCGCCACGAGGCTACTGACAAAACAAACACGGGACAACCCGAGGGGACACCCACAGGACAACCCGCGGGATAAACCACGTGCCAGCAACAAAACAACACGGGACAACCCACGGGACAACCACAAAACAACCCAATGGACAATCCGCGGGACAACCGTATACCAACCCCGGCACAACTGCGAGACAAACAGGGCGAGGAACCGCGCAACAGGGGAAACGTTCTGTGCTCCTCGGCCCTCCCTTGCGCAACCTCACCTCACCCACAACGCACAACGCGAACCGACACCGAGCTCCCGTAGGGGTCACCCCCCAACCTCTGATAAGGCAGAACAAAACAGCATCCCACCGACAAATCGGATCGAATCCGATTATGCGTCGGATCGAGCTGCATCGGCACGGCATCGAGTTATTGAATCGAACCGGCCGCGCCAAGATGCTCAACAGCGCCAGGTAATCATCAGGACGCATCGGATCATCGGAACATCAGAACAGAACCAAAGGGGATCGAGCCGGGCGGAGCCAACATCGAATCAGATCGATCGGATCGGCATGGACGCTGTAACGCTAAACTGGATCGTCGACCGCGATCCCCGCCTCTCGACTCTGGATCATGGATCCTCGATCCGCGATCCTGGGCACACGACTCTGGGTCCTGGATCCTCTCACGCGACGATCCTGGACCGGCGATCCTGGGGGATGCCGCTGGGTAATCATCCTTGTCCTGGGTCTTCGATCATGGGGGATGCCGCTACTCCCCGAACCTCCTGGGGTACGCTCTGGCCCGAATTTGAAGGAGAATGCAGCCGTGGCGACGAGGGCTCCCCGGAACGAGCAGCGGCGACCTCGAAAGGTTTAGAGCAAGCCGCCCAGTTTGTCGAATCGTAACTGGCCATTTTTCTGCATGGTCATATGGACGGATTGGAGCCGAAAGCGGCATTGGGAAAATAGTTCGACCCCCGCTGCGGCTACGGCTGGGGTTCCTATGGGTTCCTCAGGAGACTCAGGAACCTCTTTAGACTCCTGTGGTTCCTATGATTTCGTCTGAACCCTCCAGATTGATACGGATTCCAAAGAATTCTTAGGATCCGGATTCCTCGGGATTCGGAACAGTCCTGAGGATCGGATTCCTGCTGCGAATCCCTGGTAATCCTTGAAGCGAATCCTAGGAATTCCTGGACACTCCTTGGAGTCCAAGGATTTCCTTGGGATTATTATGGTTCCGACGGATCTGTAGTAGTCCTGAAGACTCCCTTCGGATTTCCGTCGGATTCCTGAGATTTTCTTAAGAGTTCCGATTGATTCCTACGGAGTCGTAGGATTCCTTATGGTTTCTACGGGTTCCTCGGGACCTCAGGATCCCCTCGGGATCCCCTAGAGATCCCACATGATTCGCAGGACTCCTCAGGATACGATGCCCAGAAACCCATGGGAATTATGGGGACTAGCCGGATTCCGAATGATTCCTGGGGACAGATGGGAACAAAGCCATTTGGGTTTGCACTGCCAGCTCTATACAACAAATGCTCGAACATCCTCCCGCGTGCAGGGTCGCCCATGGCAAATTATCCGCTGGGAGCAACAACCACCTAGCAAGATCCCGCACGGCGAACAATAGTGCGCAATTCAGTACACGCGCGGCAACAACTGAACGAGCACATCACAATAGAAGCGAGCTCGTACTGCGCACGATTACCTGCACGATTCCCACGCGAAGACGACGATCAAGACAAAGACACAACGACAAAAGCGACGAAGGCGACGAGATGTAGACTTATTGGTCCTTCTGTTTGCAAACAAACTCAAAGTTCCTCTGTCGCACAGGCTAGCCCAGCAAGCACTATCCGATGGGACCAGGAAATCGCCCAGCAATCTCCAGCACTGGAAACAATAGTGCGCAAATAATTGCGCGCGCGGCATAAATATGGCGATGTATTACTGCGCACGCCACGTGCGCGAATCCCATACGAAGACGGCGACGACGACAATCGCGACGACGGCGATGACAAACACAACGCCGACGCCATTGGAGATGTAGCGAATTGAAAATTATTCCTTCCACACAGAAGGTCAACCATCCTATTTCGTGCAGGGCAGCCCAGGAGGCACTACCCGCTGGGAGAAACAACTGCCCACCACCAACTGGCAAGCGAGTAACTGGCTGACGCAAGTGGACGCGTGCAGAGGAAAGGCATATGCTGTACATGTTGGTAGGGTGCGCACACATGGGATAAGAACTGTATGTGTTAGCGGGATAGGTGCATAGTTCGCGCGCCTCCACATAATTCACCGTTCCCACCGTTCAGATGTGTGCTTGTACATACGGAAATGTATGTATGTATGTATGTATGTAAGGATCCCTCCCTCGGATAATCCCAAGGCGACCCCTGGGAACCCTCAAGGGATTCCTTGGGAATCTCAAGGGCAAGGAGGGCGAGAGGGGCGAGGAGGGGAGCACGAGGAGGGCGGAACAAAAAAACAAAAAGGAGGGCGAGGAGGGGAGCACGAGGAGGGAAAACGAGGGGGAAGGCGAAGAAGGGAAGGACGAGGATAGGGAAGACGAAGGGAGGGTGAGGACGGGAGCACGAGGGCGAGGAGGGAGAGCGAGGAGGGCGAGAAGTGAAAAGACAAGAAGAGGGGGGGTGAGATTGAGGGCGAGGAAGAGAGCACGACGAGGAGGGCGAAGGGGGGAGAGCGAGCAGAAGGCCGAGGAAGGGTCGGGAGGAGGAGGAGGACGAATTGTATTGCCCGCCGAGGGCAGGGGGGGCCCATCATTGAAGACCTGATGCGTTTATCGGCACCTTTCCCTCCCGTGACACCCTGGATCCTGGATCCTCGACGGATGTTGTTGATTCACGTGCGTTCGCTGGCGGCTCTGCTGAACCGATCAGGCTCGAGGTCCAGAAGGCAACGGTCCACGCGAGAGGAGAAGAAGAGAGAGGGTGGACCTGGAAATCCCGGCGCTGCTGCGCGCCACTGGCGCGTTGCTGTGCCGCCTCCCACACACGTCGACAAAAAGTGCTGCGTCGCACTGTTGTCGTGCTGGATACTCTAAGACAGTAAACCCTCGCAGTTAGCGCTCCGCGAGGTGCGATGCTCTTCGCGCGTTCGCGCCCCCACCCCCGAGAACAGGATGAGGGACCCGCGCCCCGTTATGAAATCTCCCAAACCGCGAAACGACGCGACAAATTTCGCATCCTCGTGGTGGCCCTCGGCGGGACTCGAAAAAATTCAGCGATCGATGCGGGATCCTCGACCGCTACGCCAACGGGGCCCCGGAACCGTGGACGTCCGCGGGGGCGGGCGTGGGGACCGCGCGCGGACAACTGGCCGCGGCACCGCGGGGCCTGCGCGGCCGTCCGTCGCGTGTTGGTACCGCCCGCTGAAGCCAGTCTGGGATTGTCCCCTGTTGCCTGGCGGCGTCGGCGTCGCCGCCGTGGCCGTCGCGTTGAGCAGCGCAGAAGGGGGAGGGAGGAAGAAGAGGAGGAGAAGGAGGATGACGAGGATGAGGGTAATGATTGTGAGGATGATAATGATGATGTTGACGACGACGACGATGATGATCATGATGACGATGATGATAACTATGGTGATGATGGTGATGATGATGATGATGATGATGCTGATGATGATGATGATGATGATGATGATGATGATGATGATGATGATGACCCCGACGATTGCAACCGCCGCCGATGATGCTATTTGCGGAAAAGGTGCAGCGCAGCCCGTGCCGCCTGGATGGCGGCACCGCCTCTGGCCGCTGTTTCGCGGCGCGGCCTACCGCGCATTTCGCTGTCGATTCGGGCCCATGAGGGCAAACGGAAGGCCCCGCCGTGCTCTGCACCACTCCGAAAAATGGGCAATGCCAGCGGCGTCGTTGCAAAGCGGGCCAGGCCACCGCTCGCGCACAGGACCCGGGGAAAAGGTGTTGGGTGGACCCGTGATGTTGATAATGATGTTGATGTTGATTACGATGGTGGTGTTGATGATGTTGAAGTCGTTGGTGATGATGATGATGATGCTGATGATGATGATGTTGATATTGATTATGGTGATGTCGTAAGTGATGATGATGGTGCAAATAGTGACATCGACCACGATGACGATGCTGCCAATGCCGGTGGTGCCCATGCCAAAAATACGGATGACGATGATGATGATGTTGATGTTGGTCATGGCGATGATGATGGTAATGGTGATGGTGGCGATGGCAATGATGTTGATGCCGGCTATGGTGATGATGCTGATGACGGTGATAATTGCGTTGATGTTGATCATGATGGAGATGAAAAGAATGGTGACGATGATGTTGATGTCGGCGATGATGATGACGACGGTGATGATGTTGATGCTGGTGCAGCTGATGATGATGTTAATGTTTGAAAGAGCGTGTTCTACCGCTGCTGGCGGAAAACCGGGGGGGGTCACTACCGGTTCGAACCCCTCCCCCCCCCCCCCCCCCCCGTCCGTGAAAACGGGGGGTCACTGCCGGTTCGAACCCTCCCCCCCCCCCCCGTTCATCATGAAAAGGGGGGGGGGTCACTACCGGTTCGAACCCCCCCCCCCCTCCCCTCGAAAACCGAGTGGGGGTGCGGACAGTGGTGGGGACGGTGTTGGTGGGGACAGTGGTGAGGGGACAGCGGGACAGTGGTGGGGACAGTGGGGGGACAGTGGGACAGTGGTGGGGACGGTAGTGGTGGGGACAGTGGTGAGGGGATAGCGGGACAGTGGTGGGGACAGTGGTGGGGACAGCGGTGGGGACGGTAGTGGTGGGGACGGTAGTGGTGGGGACGGTAGTGGTGGGGACAGTGGTGGGGACAATGGTGGGAACAGGGGGGGACAGTGGACAGTGGTGGTGACGGTGGTGGTGGGGACAGCGGTGTGGGGACAATGGGAATGAGGTGGAAACAGTGGGACAGTGGAGGGTACAATGGTGGTGGGGACAGTGGTGAAGGCGGTGGCGAGGACGGCGGTTGGACAATGGGACAGAGGTACAGTGGGGACAGTGGTGGGGACAGTGGGGACAGTGGTGGGAACAGTGGGACAGCTCAGTGGGACAGCGGAGGAGTCAGTGGGACAGTGGGGACACTAGGGATAGTCGGGCAGTGGTTGGGGCCGCGGAGACAATGGGGAGAGTGGAACCGTGGTGGGAACAGTTCTGGGGACAGCGGGGACAGTGCGACAGTGGTGGGGCCACTGGTGGGGACAGTAGGGGCGGTGGTGGAACCAGTGGGGACAGCGGTGGTGAGGACAGTAGTGCTGGGAACACCAGTGGGGGATGTGATGCGGACGGTGGTGGGGACCGGGAGTCGTTTGCTGGCGGTGAGTAGGGGGGGGGGGGGGGGGGGGGGGGGGGGGGGGGGGGGGGGGGGGGGGGGGGGGGGGGGGGGGGGGGGGGGGGTTTCGAACCGGTAGTGACCCGCCCCCGTTTTCCGATCCGGAGGGGGGGGGGGGGGGGGGGAGGTGGGGTAGGGGTGGAGAGGGATCGAACCGGTAGTGACCCCCCTCGGTTTTCGAGAGGAGGGGGGGGGGGGGGGGGGGGGGGGGGGGGGAGGGGGGGGGGGGGGGGGGGGGGGGGGGGGGGGGGGGGGGGGGTGGGGGGGGGGGGGGGGGGGGGGGGGAGAGGGGTTTAGGGGTTAGGGAGGGTGGGGGGGATTGCCGGAGGGAGGGTGAGGGGGGGGGGGGAAGGGGTTCTGCAGGGTGAGAGGTAGAGGGGGGGGGGGATTATTCCGCCGGAGAGGGGGGGGGGGGGAGGGGTGAGGGGGGGAGACCCCCGGGTTTCCAACGGAAGGAAAAGTGGTTGGCAATTTTCCAACAGTATAAAGCGGGGAGCGGTGGATCACCGGGAGCATCTCTCCTCAAGGCGCACGCTCTCCACAACTCTCGTCATCAATAAAATACATGTTTAGAAACAAAAATCGGATCGTTAGGGGTCCTTTGAGGAGTGTTTCTCACAAGTGTCCTATGGGTAGGACTAAAAAAAAACACTTTTTGCCCCCAAGCGCCTTGCCGAGAAGAGACCTCACAATCTAGCGAGAACCAGGGCGTCAAAGAAAAGGTGCACCCCAGACTCGCGCGCTATGTTCGACCCCCTTGGGGGGGGGCCTTCTGGGCCTCGAGAGGGGTGCTCTGGAGGCCGTCTGGGCCTCCCTTGGAAGCGCTGGGCAGCCAGGGATACGTTACCTGAGATCCGACTGTGCGAAAAAATGCGACCTCGCGAGAGTCTGGACTGGAGACCGAGACCCCATCTTTCTGTGGCATGCTTCGAGCCGGATATATATATATATATATATATATATATATATAGTTTATATATTACTATACTACTATACTAATACATATATATATATATACACACATACATACATATATATATATATATATATATATATATATAAGACTGCATGGGCGCTTCGCCCCGCCATGCACATTGGTCCTTGAAGCTTGGTATGCAGTCGGAACGGCAGGAAGGTCAAGCCGACAATTTAGCGATAATTTGTTGGTTGCCTTTTCTGACATCGCTGTTATAATCATGTGATTCGTTACCTTTCTTCCATGTTTCTGTTTCCTCTTTCTTGCCATATCCTGTGTATTCTCCCCATCCTCCTCAGCTCTTTTTGCGGAGGCTCCTCCTTGGAGAGCCTCTGGGGGCCCGACAACAGTTTTTCAGGCTTTCTTAAGGCCTCCTGGAGGCCTCCTGGGCGTCTTCTAGGGGCCTCTGGGGGCTTCCTCGGGCCACCCTGTCTCAAACCGCGGTTTCCCTGAACGACCGGGTCACGATTTGGAATACTTCGGAGGGTGTCTTGCGGCCATCCTGGGCCGTCATGCGGCTCTCTTAGGCCATCTTGGAACCCTGTTGTGCTTCTTGGGGCTCTCTTGGACTGCCTGGAAGCCCTTTCAGATTGGTGTGGGGCGATTTTCGAGCCTCCCAGGCGGCTTCGGACGCCCAGAAGACCGCCGTCTTGGAGCGTCGGGAAGCTGAAAAGAGAAGAACCCCCAAATTCATCAAAAGCCAATTGAAAATCAATGAGTTTTGCCTCTTGGGGCCTTCTTGGGAGTGGTCTTGGAGGCCTCTTGGGACGTTTTGGAGCGATCTTTGAAAGTATAACGGCTCCTTTTGGGTCGTCGTGGACCGTCTTGGGTCTCTCTGGGGTCGTTTCGGGAGCGCGCCGGAACGCCTGGAGCCCTCTGGGGCCGTATTCGGGCTCTCGTGGGGTTCTCCTGGGTCGTCTGGAGGGTTGCCAGAGAGGCCCAGGGTGGGCCAAACTCGTAAGGGGGGGGTTGTGGGCTTTTTCCGGCGTCCCCAGCCCTGTGTGTATATATATATATATATATATGTATGTATCGGAGGTTGGGGGGTGAGATCGCAGTGGAACAGAGACCCCCCAACCGGAACCTCGTTTCGTTTGGTTCGTGTCGTGCGTGCGGGCGAGGAGAAGCTGCGTGGGCGCGCGAGAGGAATGAACCCGCCGTTGCAAGGGCGAAGTCAAGACAAATGATTCTCCCCCGCCCGCCCGCCCGTCCGGCGGTGTCTCGCGGTGTCCCGCGGAGTCCCGTGGTGTCCCGTCGTGTCTGCCGTTGCTAGGATGAAGTCGAGACAAATGATCCTCTTCTCCCCCGCCCGCCCGCCCGTCCGTCCGTCCGTCCGGCGGTAGCTCGCGGTGTCCCGCGGTGTCCCGTGGTGTCCCGTGGTGTCCCGTGGTGTCCCGTGGTGTCCCGTTGAGTGAGATCTATAATGAGATCGGTAGTGAGATCGATAGTGAGATCGATACCTTTCGGGTGATAAGGAGGTTGTGGGGGGGAGGGAGGGGGGAACCAACATCTGACTCAATCGATCTCACTATCGACCTCACTCAACGGGACAACACGGGACACCACTGGACACCTCGGGACACCTCGGGACATTTGTCGATCTCATTGTCGATCTCACTGTCGATGTCACTCAACGGGACACCACGGGCCACCACGGGACACCGCGGGACACCTCTCGATCTCATTATCGGTCTCACAATCGGTCTCACCATCGATTTCATTCAATGGGACACCACGGGACACATCGAGACACCACATCGATCTCAATATCGATCTCACTATGGATCTCACTCAACGGGACACCACGGGACACCACGGGACACCACGGGACACCTGTCGATCTCACTATCGATCTCACTTTTTGGGACACCACGGGACACCTCGGGGCACCACATCGATCTCACTATCGATCTCACTCAACGGGACACCACGGTACACCACGGGACACCTCTCGATCTCACTATCGGTCTCATTATCGATTTTATTGTTTGGGACACCACGGGACACCTCGGGGCACCACATCGATCTCACTATCGATCTCACTATTGATCTCACTCAGCGGGACACCACGGGACACCACAGGACACCACGGGACACCGCGGGACACCGCGGGACACCGCGAGCCACCGCCCGACGGACCACGGGACACCACGGGACACCACGGGACACCACGGGACACCGCGGGCCACCCCCGGACGGACGGACGGACGGGGGAGAATCATTTGTCTTGACTTCGCCCTAGCAACGGCGGACACCACGGGACACCACGGGACACCACAGGACACCGCGGGCCACCGCCGGACGGACGGACGGACGGAGGAGGAACATTTGTTTTGCATTCGCCCTAGCCACGGCGAGCTCATTCCTCTCGCGCGCCCACGCAGCTTCGCCTCGCCCGCACAAACGACACGAACGAAACGAAATGATTTCCCGGTTGGGGTCCTCCGTTACATTGCGATCTCACCCCCCGAACGACTGAGATCGATGTGGTGCCCCGAGGTGTCCCGTTGTGTCCCGTGGTGTCCCAAAAAGTGAGATCGATAGTGAGATCGATAGTGTGATCGACAGGTGTCCCGTGGCGTCCCGTGGTGTCCCGTTGAGTGAGATCGATGGTGAGATCGATAGTGAGATCGATGTGGTGCCCCGAGGTGTCCCGTAGTGTCCCAAAAAGTGAGATCGATAGTGAAGATCGGTAGTGAGATCGACAGGTGTCCCGTGGTGTACCGTGGTGTCCCGTGGTGTCCCGTTCAGTGAGGTCGATAGTGAGATCGATGGTGTGATCTTTTGTTAGATCGATAGTGAGATCGATGTGGTGTCCCGAGGTGTTCTGTGGTGTCCCGTGTTGTCCCGTTGAGTGCGATCGATAGTGAGACCGATAGTGAGACCGAGAGGTGTCCCGCGGTGTCCCGTGGTGTCCCGTGGTGGCCCGTGGTGTCCCGTATTGTCCTGTTGAGTGAGATCGATATTGAGATCGATAGTGAGATCGACAAGTGTCCCGTGGTGTCCCGTGGTGTCCCGTTGAGTGAGATCGATAGTGTGATCGATGGAGTCCCCTCTCCCCCCCCACAATCTCCTTATCACCCGAAGGGTGGTCGTTTAATTTCGTATATTTATATATATATATATATGTATACACATATCTGTGGATATATACATATATGTATATGATGGTCCTGGCATCCGAAACGAGAACGAGGCAAAATCGCCTCGCGTGAAGAGAGTGCAACGCAGTTCTTTCAGGGGCGAGTTCAGACAGCGACAGCTCAGAATCGGTCCCCAGACCTCTCCCAGAGGGTCCACACGCACCACCCCTCCAAGCTGCGTCCAGCCGAGGCGACCAGGGGCCCCCCCGAAGGCCAGCCGACGTTGTCTCAACTCGACCTCCGCTGGCGTTGGCAGCAGCCGACCGGAGGAGACCAGAGCCGCTGCAGCGGCAGCGCTCCAGCGGCTCCTTCGGCGCCGGCGCCGGGACCCTGCAGCGGCAGCACTCGGGCGGCTCTCTCGGGGGCGCGGGGCCGGTGCAGCGGCAGCACTCGCAGGGCTCCCTGGGCAGGGGGCCGAGCCCAGAGGTCTCGCCTCTGGCTGGGGGCTGCTGGACCGAGAAGCTGAAGCTGCTGAAGGGCAACGTCAACCGCAGGTTCAGGCCTCCCAAATGGTGTCCGAGCAGAGGAAGTTGAAGGATGGCTGCGCGTCGCCGATGCATCGGCCATATGCGGCTCGATGTAGATCCCGTTTTTTGCTTCACGTCGGCGTCGCCGGTGCATCGCCGACGTCGACGACCCATCGTTGACGCAGCGCAGATATATCGTAGGTGCGGCTCGATGTAGATCCTGTTGTGCTCCACGTCGACGTCGCCGATGCATCGCCGACGTCGACGACCCATCGCCGACGCAGCGCAGATGTATCGTCGATGCGGCTCGATGTAGCTCCTGTTGTGCTCCACGTCGACGCAGCGCAGATGTAAATCGTCGATGCGGCGCGGTCCTTCGACCCCATCTCTGTTCGGAGCCAATGTATTGGGGGTTGGCCTCCAGCAGGGGCGACGTGGCGGCCGTGCGTCCGTCCGCGGAGGAGATCGAGGGAGAGCGCCACAAGCCTTGTGTCGGGCCTGTCCCTCTACAGGGGGGAACATTCAAACATAGCCAGCAAAAATTGACAGGGGACGATCTCTTGCATGTTGTTGAGCATGTTGGGCGCACTTTTAGACTATTTGTTGTTCTTCGCCCAGCATCCCCCCGTATGGGGGACCCGCCCGACCTAACGCAAGCCAAAAGCTGCCGGATCTCCGCGCAGACCCTCGGCTCATCGGCGTTTGTGGCCGCCCTGGCGGCGCCTCCGCCCCTGGTGCGCTGCGCGTGCCAGGGAGGGGGTCCCAGCGCCGAGCCAAGGCGACCGTGCGGAGCTCCGGGAAATGTTATGTTTACTCCAGGTCTCTCAAGAAGCGCGGGGGGGTGGGGATCGCGTGGGGGGGTAGGAAACCGCTGTCCTTCGTGGGGCGTGGGGAGGTTGGGGAGCGAGAGGGAGTGGGTTTGGGGCGCGTCGGGGGGCGGGCAAGGGGCGTCGGACAGGTTGGCACGGGGGGGTGCTTATTGAAGGATCTGGAGTAGCCAGTTTGCCCGTCGTCTTCTAGGAGAGCGCGGCCTTGGAGGCAGCCAGGCGCAACCTGGCGCGGAGGTGACGCCCGTGGCACGTGCTATGAGCAGTGTGGCGAGCGCGCGGGCATCGGGCTGGGGGCCGGGTCTGCGCCAGCATCAGGGGTGCCTTTGGGAGAGGGAAGGCTTAGAGAGAGATGCATCGACCCCCAATCGCCCATTGATCGCCGATGGAGGCCAGATAGCCCACCCCGCCCAGGAACGTCCGAATTCGCTATCGCGGGTGCTGGTCGCAGATCTATCGGCGATGTTTCGCCGATTCCATGACGATGTGTCTCCCTTGAGCCGGTCCCCCCCTGTCATCCCCCCTCACAGCGCGGCAAAGCAATGACCTGCCCGTCCTCTTTGAAAACAGGCGGGCCGTCCAGAGCGACCGGCGTGTTCCTTTGAGACCATCTGGGGCTCAGAGGAGGGAGGGATGCATGGCGAATGAGGACGAGGGAGAGGAGTAGAGGAAGAGGAGGAGGAGGAGGAGGAGGAGGAGGAGGAGGAAGAGGAGGAGGAAAAAAGGAGGAACAAAAAGGAGGAGGAGGAGGAGGAGGAGGAGGAGGAGGAGGAGGAAGGGGAGGAGGAGCAGCAGGAAGAGGAGGAGGAGGAGGAGGGGAGATGAACGAGGGAGAAGGGGAGGAGGAAGGAGCAGCCGGATGAGGAGGATGAGGCAGAAGGGGTGTGGCGGACGAGGGGGATGAGAAGCGGCTGCGCTCCCGCCCGCTCCCCGCCGCTGCTGGCCGCTGTTCCACGCCCTCAGGGGAAGAGGGAGAGTAGTATTCATATTGAGTAATTGTGGAGGGAGGAGGAGGAGGAGGAGGAGGAGGAGGAGGAGGAGGAGGAGGAGGAGGAGGAGGAGGAGGAGGAGGAGGAGGAGGAGGAAGTGCCGGAGGAGGGCGAGTGGAGACAAACGATGGTTGGCTTTCGGGGGGAGGGGCCCTCGCCGCTACTGCTGGGCGCAGCCTGGAAGGCTCCTGGGCCTGGGCCCCGGGAAGGGTCCGGGGGGGACCGTTTTTGTTGAGCTGCCGTTGTCTCATCTCGCCCCGTTCTGGCCCTCGTTTTTTCTCATCATGCCTGGCAGCGTCATCGCTCTCCCCCTCTCTCGCCAGGCCGCCGCTTTGTGATGACTCTCTCGCTCTGCCTCCCCCCCCCTCCCCCCTCCAAGCGGGGGCGTCGTCATCCCTCTTTCTCCTCCCTTTCGGAAGGGCCCCCTGTGGACAACGACGACGACGGCGACGACGACGACCACGACGGCGGCGGCGGCGGCGGCGGCGACGTAGGCGGTTTCTTTGATCGAAGGAGACAGGGCGACGTAAGCATAACCTTTCAGAAGAGGTCCGCGCTGATGCCTTGGAATGGCGCTGGGGCCCGCCCTGGCGGCGCCTCCGACGCCGCCCTTGGTGCGCTCCGCGCGCCAGGGAGCCCTCGCTTCCTGACACCCCCTAGGGCTTCCTGAAGCCTCCTGGAACCTCCTGGGGCTTCTGGGGTCCTCCTGAAGCCTTCTGGGGCTTCCTGGGGTTCACTGGGGCTTCCTGCAACCTCCTGGGGCTTCCTGAGGCTTCCTGGGGCCTCCTGAGGTTTCCTGGTGCCTCCTCGGCTCGTGCTGGAATGCCAGCGCAGTCTTGGAGACGCGCCAGGAATTTCCTATCGGTAACCGCCATCGCGGCTGCATCAGCTGTGGCAAACCACCTTGCCGATCTGATTTCGATACCCAGTTGTGCCAGCATTGTTTCTTATGTTGCGGGAGGGCGGGTGGGAATGGGCATGCCATGCTTGACTCGCTCGAGCTGGCTAGCTTGACTCCTACTCCTACTCCTACTCCTACTCCTACTCCTCCTCCTCCTCCTCCTCCTCCTTCCTCCTCCTCCCCTCCTCCTCCTCCTCCTCCCCCCCTCCTCCTCCTCCTCCTCCTCCTCCTCCTCGCTCCTCCTCTCCTCTCGTCGTCCTCTCCTCCTTCTCCTCTCTTCCTCCTCCTCTCCTCCTCCTCCTCCTCCTCCTCCTTCTCCTCCTCCTCCGTCCTCCTCCTCCTCCTCCTCCTCCTCCTTCCCCTCCTCTCCTCTACCCTCCTCCTCCTGCTCCTCCTCGTCGTCCTCCTCGTCGTCCTCTATCCTTCCTCCTTCTCCTCCTCTCCTCCTCCTCCTCCTCCCTCCTCCCCTCCTCCTCCTTCCTCTCCCTCCCCTCCCTCTCCACCTCTCTCTCAACTTCCTCCTCCTCCCGTCCTCCTCCTCCTCCTCCTCCTCCTCCTTCCTCCTCCTCCTCCTCCTTCTCCCTCCTCCTCCTCCTCCTCCAGCGATCTCCTCCTCCTCCTCCTCCTCCTCCTCCTCCTGCTCCTTCTGTAACCTCTTCCTCCTCCTCCTCTCCTCCTCCTCCTCCCCCCTCCTCCTCCTCATTCTCCTCCTCGGCCTCCTCCTCCTCTTCCTGATCCCTCCTCCTCCTCCTCCTCCTCCTCCTCCTCCGCCCCCTTCTCTGCCCCCCCGTCCACCGGCAACAGGCTGCGACCGCACGAGCCGCGCGGCAACGCCACGCCGCCCCACGCAGCGCACCGGGGCCACCGCCCCGCAGATCGCCCGGCGTCCGCCCGCAGGACGCGCGGCGGGGAGGGAGGGACGGAGGGAGGGGAGGGGAGGGAAAGAAGGAGGGGAGGGGAGGGGAGGGGAGGGAGTGGCGGGGAGGGGAGGGGAGGGGAGGGAGGGAGGGAGGCACGGAGGGAGGGGGGGAGGAGGAGGAGAGGAGGAGGAGGAGGAGGAGGAGATGAGGAGGAGGATGAGGAGGGAGGAGGTGGAGGCGGAGGAGGAGGATGAGGAGGATGGAGGAGGTGGAGAATGAGGAGGGGAGGAGGGTGCGCTGGAGGAGGAGGAGGAGGAGGAGGAGGAGAGGAGGAGGAGGAGAATGAGGAGGGAGGAGGAGGAGGCGGAGGATGAGGATGAGGAGGAGGAAGGAGGCGGAGGAGGAGGAGGAGGTGAAGGAGGAGGAGGAGGGGAGGAGGAGGAGGAGGAGGAGGAGGAGGAGGAGGTGTTAACATGCAAGCGTTAAGGTGACTGGGGAGGAATAGTAACCCTGCTACCTTTGGTTCAAGTGTTTAACGGCTGAAGCCACCGAGACTCGCTTCGCCGTGCGGGAGTATAAAGGTGACCGATCATCATCACTGTTACTGGGCTCCCGTGCAGAACCCTCCTCGGGGTTTTGCATGGTAGCGGAGCGCGGTTGCCATGGCGGCGGCGGCGGCCGCTGCAGCTAGGCCTGGGCAGGGCGACCCGCCGGTTAACCTCAATGTGCCGGCAGACAGAGATGCATGGGTCAATATGGACCCTAATCGCTTCAATGACCTGTGCGAGCAGGCATACCTGAACGGAGACTTCAGTTACGTTCAGACAGCGCTACTTGCAAACCATTATGGGCTTGCAACGTTCATCAACGAGCGAGTGACACAGGACCGAAGGGAAGTATCGAACGCCGAGGCATTCCAAATGTTACAGAGCGCTCAGAAGACCAACAGCATGTTGTTAGCGATTACGAAGAGAAGCGCTGCACTTGAAAGGGGTGCTCGCAGGCTGGTGGAAAGAGTCACCGAGTTGGAGACCAACAGCGAGGTACAAGAGAAATTGATTGAACAATTTGGTCAGCTTTCGGAAGCAATCAAAGGAGGAAGTGGAAGCAAGCACGGGAGCGGTAAACCGATAAGCGAATATAAAGCATTACAGGCGTTAAAGAACTTCAGTGGAGAAAGAGCAAAGTTCAGAGACTGGAACGACAAGTTCTTAAACGCGCTGGCCCAAGTAAAACCGAGTTACCGACCGGCGCTGAAAATGCTGAACAAGAAGTTGGAGACACTCGACGGAGTTGTACCAGAGGAGGATGATGATGACATCATACGCATAATGAACGGCCGATTAACAGCAAGCGAATACTTGAAGGCGAATCCAACTAAACAAGCAGAGGATGACAACAAAGGAGAGCACGAGTTTACCGAGGGAGACAAAACTCAAATGGAGGAAGACTTATGGTACATCCTTAACGAAAAGCTCGAAGGTGCAGAAGCAAGAGGAAAATTGAAGGGACTTATGGATGGTGATGGAATCATGGCTTGGCAAAAGGTTTACAAGTGGTACTCGGCTGTTACCGGAGCGACTCTGTCTTCAAAGATGACACACGCCATGAACCCTGAGCCGCCCAAGAAGATCACTGACACTGTTACCCGACTTGAGGAGTGGAGTGCATTGGCAGAAAATCTTGAAAAGCATGGTAAAGATTACTCATTGCCCCTCCCCTTTAAGGTCACCGCACTCAGGGCAATAATGGTGCATGCGAACGATTGGTTTGACGAGTGGCAGCAGGCGTGCTGGCGAACGCCCGACGCGCTTAACATTGACTCATTCCAGAAGCTATACTCTAAGTGTGAAGACTGGGCGCGTAAAAAGAAACTCGACTCAGACACCAAGAATAAAGATGCGATGGACATTGGAAATACCAACGAGACGAGTCAAGGGTCCGAAAATGTCTGGGACCAGACAGGATGGGTTGACGAGGACGGAAATTGGTGGCCAGAAGACGGATCTTGGAGTTACGGGTCTTGGGCTAATGAGAGTGACAGTGGAGATCATGAAGAAGTCGACGCCGTAAACAAAGGCAAAGGTAAAGGCACAGGCCCCAAATGTTACAATTGTGGAGGCATGGGTCATTTAGCCAGGAATTGCACAAAACCTAAGCAGTTCACCAAAGGAGGTAAAGGTGGCAAAGGCGGAAAAGGCAAGGGTTACCGGGTCACCTACGGGTCCTACATGAAAGGTAAGATTGGAGGCAAACAAGGTGGTAAGGGGAGTGGCTCGCGGGGTGGAAGTTATGGAGGCCAAGGGAAATTTACCCCCCACAGCGAGCGTGAGTGATACAAGTGCGGTGCCAAAGGGCATATCGCCGTTAACTGCCCGGGCCCCAAGAAGACCGCCAACGAAGTTGAGCAAGAGAGACCGACGGTGAACGCGGAAAGTGAACAAACCACCTCATTTGGCCAACCGCAACATGTTCTCAGCGTTGAAATGAGGGATGCAGTGAACGTGCCACCAGACCAACTCACAACTGAGGAGGCTAACGGGCAATGGGCTCTGCCCTCATATACCAAAAAGAAAATGGCGCGTAAAGTCGCAATGGGCCTGAGAAGAGCTTACCATGAGCATCGATGCAACGGGGGCTGCAACCATGTGAATCAATGGGGCCAGAGGATAAGTAAAAGTGTGAAACAGGAAAAAAGTTGGCTGGAGAAATGCAGAGAGATTGGGCTAATCGAGATGCGAGACTGTGATCCAGAAATTAACGCGGTGCCACCTCAGAGTACAACGCATGAGACAATCGTGGTTGCCGTGGACTCTGGGGCGTACAACACGGTGGGACCCCCCAAAGTGGGCACCTATTTCCCCATTAAACAAACGGATGCGTCGAGGCAGGGAAGACATTACAGCGCAGCAAATGGAACGACGATAAAGAATTACGGGCAGCGAGTGGTCACCGGCAAGAATGAACGTGGAAACGCAGTCAGCATGCCGATTCAGGTAGCGGAAGTCAACAAAGTCCTGGGATCCGTCAGAGAAATGGCAAACGCTGGAAACAGAGTTGTGTTTGACAAGGATCTTAACGGGAGGTCCCTGAGTCACATCATGAATAAGGCCACAGGTAAATGCACAACTATCCACGAGAAGAACGGCACGCTTCAGTTCAACATCATGGTGCCGAAGGGGCCAGCGGAGGCTGTTAATCCCAGGAGCGAAGTGAACGCAGCTGAGGGTTTTCCGCGGCCGGGAACCCTGGAGGCGGACCTGTTCTACTAAGTCCCTCATTACCCGTATGACCAAGCGAAAAGTTAAACGTCTTCAACGCCGAAGAAGGCGAAGGGAGTGAAAGTGGGGGCAGCGAGAGTGAGCTGAGTGATGTGGAAGATGTATTTGTGAGCGATGAAGCGGAGTTGCCGAAGAAAGTTTACTGTGACATGAGGCCCTCAAGGGGGGAAGTTGAGGCGCACAACACAACGCATTTACCCTACCGAAGCTGGTGCCCACATTGTGTTAGAGGAAAAGCACGCAGGCGCAATCGCCGGAGACGCAAAAGGGAGAGGAACGGAAACGTACCAGTAATTTCAATGGACTACATGTGGCTTACAGGGAAAAAAGAAGAAGGCGAAAGTGCCAGCAATGGCAACCCAATTCTGGTCATGCATTGCAGGGGGACCAAATTAACGTGGAGCCGAGAATTGCTGAAAAAGGGAGTGGGCTCATACTCAGTAAAGGTGGGATGTGACATGATCAGCTTTACCGGATATAGGAAGGTTATACTCAAAAGCGATGGAGAAGCGGCAATCACGGCACTGGCCAACAGAATTAAAGCATCGTGTGACCTCGACATGGGTGTTGAAGTCAGTCCTGTAGGCGACTCAAAGGCCAACGGTGAAATCGAGAGAGCAGTTAGGACGGTGTCAGGGCAAGTTAGGACATTAAGGAGCGCCTTGGATGCCAATTACAAGACCGAGTTTAGTGAGAGTCACACGATAATACCATGGCTGGTGAGCTATGCGTCTTCTCTGATTAACAAGTTCACGATAGACACGGATGGAAAGACAGCCCATGAGAGATGCAGGGAGAGAAAGTTTAACAGGCAAATTCCTGGGTTCGGCGAATGTGTCATGTACTTAAAGACGCCTGCACACAAGGGCCGTGAAAAGCTTGAAATGAGATGGGAAAGTGGAGTGTTTTTGGGAATAAACGAGAAGAGTCAGGAGCTAATTATTGGGACACCAAATGGAGCAATCAAGGCGCACGAGTTCAAACGGAAAGGAAGTGAAGCGGAAAGATGGAACAGCGACGAGATTACCGAGATGAAAGGGTTACCTTGGCAGCCTGACCCCTGTACGGCGGGAATGGAGTTACAGTCTAGAATCATGGTGCCCATGGACTTGCCAGAGCAAGAGTTAACGGCGCCTGAGACGAAGCCGCTGATTGCGCGAGGAATAGCAGTAAAGAAGCACGAATATTTAAAAATGGGACCGACACCGGGATGTTACGGGTGTAAATGCCTTGTTAGAGGAGACAAAGAGCACAAACCATATAATGCTGATTGCAGGGCTCGCGTTATCGAGTGGTTAAAGAAACAAGAGAGCCCAAATATCCAGGCAAGGCTAGCATCGGCCCAACTGAGACTCGAAAGTAAAGGCCGTGCGTCGGAAAGTCAAAATCAGGAATCAGAAAGTCAAGCGAAAAGACTGAGAACCAACGTGCCACCTCCGCCGAGCGCCAAGGTTGAGGATGCAAAGGATGAGTGGGTAGTGAAAGGAAACAAAGTTATATGTCAACACCGGCGACCAAGAAAAGAGTTAGCCTTTCCCACCAATGGTGGATGTCCTGTGGATTGGGATAAACTTAAACCCAGGAGGTTTACTCATGCCATCCTGAATGACAGCGGTGAAATACGTGAACGCGAAGACGCTTGGTATGGCAAAGAGGGAGATGACCAAACATGGGCCATGGGAAACCCCTTTAACGGTTACTGGACCGGGTGGACCGAGTTCGAAATAGAAGATGAAGAGATGAAAGACCCCCCAAGTGAACCAATTAAACGAAAAGCAGATGGTGACCATGATGAAGAAGATCAACAGGCAACTCAACATCGCCAACTTAATCCGGAACAAGATGAAGAAATGTCATAAGTAAACGATATCAGATTGGGACTCAACATGATGGGATTTGTCTCTGAGCTGGTTGAGTGGTTGATGAGCGGGGAGTTGAACGTCGTGCATCAATTAAACGAGGTAAGGAGAGCCACCAAGCTTTCTGGCGCAAATCAACATGAAACTCAGGCGCACGTGACTGAGGCATATTCGCCAGTGAGAGTTACAGGCGTGGCAGAGAAAATGGGACTGATACCGGGGTTAGCGATGGACTTAACAACGCGCGATCAACATGGTAACCCATGGGACTTTAATGTGCCAGCCATGCGAGCGAAAGCAAAAAAGATAGTCAAATCAAAAGCAGCCCTGTTACTAGTGGTGAGCCCCATGTGCGCAGCTTTTAGCAGGCTCCAGACGTTCAACTTTAAAAGATTAGGCACTGACCGAGTAAAACAAATGTTGGATTACGGGATCAAGCATTTGACGTTCGCGATGGAGCTTTGCGAAATTCAACGGCGAAATGGTATATACTTTCTATTTGAACACCCCGCGGGGGCGACCAGTTGGAGCACTTCAACAGTGCAGCGGTTGCTCAGAAACAAAGATGTTAAAGTTTACAATGGAGATTTGTGCTGTTACGATTTGAAGCAGATGGTCAAAGGTGAAGAGATGTTCATTAAACCGACCAAGTTCATGACAAACAGCCCGGCCACAGGTCGTGAGTTAAGTTGGAGATGCAAGGGGCAACATCGACACATGGGGTTAACTGGTGGCGGAAGAACCCACCGATCAGAAGTTTACCCAGACAATTTGTGCCGAGCGATATTGAGGGGGCTTGTGCAACAAATGAAGGTTGACGGACGTCAAGGGGGTACGTTTAGAGAAGAGGAAACAACAAACATGGAAGTTGACGAAGAGGAGCAAAGTGAAATGCAGATAAGCGAAACCAACTGGGCATGTGAACACGCGGACCAAGATAGAAAGTATTAGCACCAGTAAACGTGGACGAGAAAAGATTATGGAACCCAAAGATTGATGCTGCCAGGGCCAAGTGGACCACAATGGAGTTCATGCATTAGGAGACTTACCGTTGACTTGGACACAGGGAAAGTTATCGAGGATAGGCCCGTGAACGAAATCATAGGTAGAGAGAGAAGGAGAACGTTCAAGAAGGGACCGGTTAACACTTCTACCACCTTTACGTATGAGGCTGTTGGCGAGGTTGCTCCACACAAGTGGAAGTGCAGTGCATGTGAACATGAGGGCTGGCTCATGACGCCCAGCACCTGTGCAGCGTGTGAAAAGGTTGGCACAAAGCCTCTCCCCATGAATATGATCAACGTTGTTCACAAGGAAAATGGAGAGATAACTCAAGCCTGGGACGATGTTACTGGAAACGAACTCGATCCTAAACTAACAGTGAAAGCGCGCCAGGAAGAAATGGAACAATTCAGAAAACACAAGGTTTACGAGAAAGTGAAAGAAGAAGTATGTTGGCAAGTTACGGGGGAAGCACCCATCGGAACCAGGTGGATAGACATTAACAGAGGAGATGAGTTAAGCCCCGACCACAGGTCAAGGCTAGTGGCCCAGCAAGTTAAATGCAATTCCAAGGAAAAGAATATATTTGCGGCACTGGAAGCACAGAAACTGCTCTTCTCAATGGCAGTTACCGAAGGAGTGGGATTCACGAAAGGCGAGCGCGAGAAAGGATTAAAGCTGGCATTCATTGACATTAAACGAGCTTACTTTTACGCCCCTGCAAAGAAATACATATTTATCAGACTACCGGACGAGGATTATGAACCAGGCATGTGCGGAAAGCTACTGAAGTCAATGTACGGAACAAGAGACGCAGCAAGCAACTGGGAAGATTGTTACATGGACTTTGCCATCGAAGTTGGGTTCAAGAGTGGAGTTGCGTCACCATGCGTGTTTAAACACGAGATCCGAGCCTTATGGTTAACGGTTCATGGGGATGACTTTACGCTACTAGGGGGTGACCATGATCTCGATTGGTTTGAAAATAAAATAAATGAGGAGTTTGAAATAAAAGTGAGAGGACGACTTGGACCAGGAAAGGAGGACATGAAAGCAATCAGGATTCTTAACAGGATAGTGGAATGGACTGAGGAAGGGTTGAGATATGAGGCAGATCAAAGGCATGCAGAGATAATTGTGAAAGAGCTTGAGCTTGAAGGAGTAAAAGTGAGGACTGAGGTACCAGGTGAGCGCATTCCAGTTGAAGAGGGAGATGAGGTAGAACTTTCGCCCAACATGACTAAGAGATATCAGGCATTGACGGCCAGAGCAAATTATTTAGCTCAAGACAGATCGGACATACAGTATTCAGTGAAGGAACTTGCTAGAACCATGTCAAAGCCAACAATGGGTTCTTGGAAAGGCCTAGTCAAGCTAGGAAAGTATTTAAAGTACCACACCAGAAGCAGTTATGTGTATCAGTATCAAGAACAGCCCCGAGAGTTGACGATTTGGACTGACACGGATTACGCAGGATGTAAGCGAACTAGGAAGTCTACGAGTGGAGGAGTAGTGATGTGGGGTAAACACCTTATAAAATCTTGGAGCACAACTCAAAGTGTGATTGCGTTATCGTCAGGGGAAGCAGAATATTATGGACTCGGAAAAGGAGGATCAGTTGGTCTAGGACTTCAGGCCGTGTTCAGAGATTTTAACTTGGAAGTTGAGTTCACCCTGAAGAGTGATGCCACGGCTGCAATTGCCATTGCGAGCAGACGAGGTTTAGGGAAAGTGAGACACATTGAAATATGCCAACTGTGGTTGCAGCAGAAGGTAAAGGAGGGGGTACTTCGAATTGTGAAAGTAGTCACACTTGAGAACACAGCAGATGCATTAACCAAGTATGTCAGTCGTGAGAGCATGAGCACACACCTACGAAACACGAATCAATGTGCATTAACAGGTCGGCATAGTCTTGCGCCGGCTACCGAATGTTGACATTCGCAGCTCATTTCTGTCAAGCAAGCCGTCTCGATTAAGGCCTCCTCCATCCATTACCTCTTACTCTTGAGCGTGAACGAAAGCATGGCGAGTCACCAGGTCAACGTCACGATCAACGGCGCCGTGGTTGACCAGAGCCCACCTGGGGATGGACCGGTTACGCGTGAGAACCTCAATCGCCGTGTTGACGACATCGTCAACGTTGCCCATGCGTTTACCGTGACCCTCACCAACATGGCCATTAACTTTCACGGGGCCTACGACAAGCATGTTGACGAGGTGCAGAGGGCTGCCGATGACATGGCGCGGAGGATCGAGGACTTAACGCGGCAGAACGCTGCGTTGCTCCACGCCAGTGACGACGTCAACGAAAACCTCAAGAGGGCGCAGGACGAGCTTAACGCCCTTGTGGCGACGATTACAGAGCTGAACATCAAGAATCGCGACTCGGAGGTTAACACGGCGGAGAATGCGACCAAGTACAGGCGCATTAACGAAAACATTGGTTACCTCTTTGAACGCCGCCAGACGTCTTGCCGAGAATATCACGCCTCTGCAGGACTTCGAGGGCAAACGGGGTGCGGCACTACGCATGTTAGTGGGAGTTACCGAGAGGCTTGAGGGTTTACAGAAGTTCTTGAATGACCCGATCAGCTCCTCGGTTACCATCATCCCGCAGGTGCCTCCGCCGTTACCTGAGCTGCCCCCAACGGCAGCACTCGCCAAGGCGCCACCCGTTGCCGTCACCGCGGCAGCCGGGTCCATGGCCTCAGGCGCGCCCCCAGTGATGCAGGTTAACGTGGCTCCATCAGGGAAAGCCCCCCCCCGGCTCAGGACCTTGCCGGCACAACCGCCAAAGCCGGAGGGATCCGACGGTCCATGTCGCCGAACAAGATCCCGCAGTCAACGGGGCCACAACCTGTTTACAAGAAAGCGCCAAAGGCCATGCATGAGCGTAAACGGGAGTTGGAAGAGTTACTGCAGATCGGCATGAAGATGGATGAAGATCGTGCGAAGAGCAGTCAACGTGACGAAGTACCAAAAGGTCCTACCCCTGCTGTGAACGCGAGGCCGGCCAAGCCGCCTCCTCCGGGGCCTGGCGAGTCCAGAGCATCAAGCAGCGTTAGCGGCATGAAGCCCCCGCCTCCGGAGCCCAAGAGGTTACCGGTCCAGCACATCCCGCCACCGCAGCCTCAAGTCGTTAACCGCACGAATGACCAGCTTGCGGGATACTCTCGGAACGTCGCCAGGGCCGTGCACCGCCCGCTGTACCACGTCAACGGCCACATGCCCATGCTGAACGACAGGAGCGACGACTACGACGTTAACTACAAGGCGGAACCTGACCCCAGGGAAGTGGTCGCATTAACGATGAAGACGCGCGACAACTGGCGCAGGTTTGAGGGCAACTTCGTCGGGCATGTGGCGAAGGCGGGGTTAACGACCCCTGGCGGTCGGTCTATTCAGGGCAACACAGGGCGGGAGCTTAACGATTACGATGAAGTGTTCGTTGACATCTACGGCCAACATGCTTACGGTTTCATCGGCTATGCCGTGTTGAAGGGCCCGAGCAGCTGGAGATCTCAGTTGACGGAGAAAGAGTTGACCAAGCATGATGAATGGGTTGACGCAGTTGGGCACGTCCAGTCCCTATTTGACGACGAGTACGTGCCACCACTCCGCGTTGGCGATCTTCACCCATCGTGGTTTGAGCTCCACAGTTGCCCGGACACGCAGGTGTACGTCAACAAGGTGCCGGAGATGAACGAGAAGCAGCTTAACGGTCTTCTCTTAACGTGGGCAGGAATGCTGCCCCGCGGCAACCCCACTGTGATCTCCGTTAAGCACCTGGTGGAAGACACCCGTGGGCCGCGCGGTTACATCTCGACTGGAGTTACCGTAATTCGGTTTGCGACGCCTGATCTTGCCAAGCTCTACTGCCGTTAGATGAACGGGCTCCAGGTGCATTACCGCAACTACTTCATCGAGGACCTCGAGGTCAGGAGCACCGAGGAGATAAAGGGCAGCATCAACAGGCCTCCAGTCTACTGGCACCAGACCATCTTAGATGTTGCTCTTAACAATCAGGGATCCATGAGGGCACTTTACCGTGACAATTGGCCTGCTGATCATATCACCGAGCGTAAAAGCGATCATCGTGAGAAGCTTTGCTGGTTTGGCTGGTTACCGTGCGACGACTTCCCCAACTGGCTTACCGATCCGACCTGGACTGTGAACCCGTTTACCGGCGCTGCGGTCGAGGAGCACCTCCGTAACAATCCAGGCGGTGGGCCTCTGTTGAAGGCTCCCCGCGCCAGTTACTGGAGGGCCATCGGCACCTACCACAACATTGTTGACGGTTCCATCAAGAGCTTTGACGAGGGGTGCTGGCTCGACGACGAGGAGCGCATTAACGCGTACCTGGACACCGACTATTACAGCCCGATGCAAGCCCTTAACAGGGTGTCGTCCTACACGGCAGCCAGTGTGGGGCATCGCGGGTTACCGAGGTCGAGGGGCGCACGGGCCCCGTCGGTGAGGCGCCCGCGCCGCCCGTGAAAGGCGGCAGGTGACCAGCATGTTGTAGTTTACGCTCTTCCTCATCTCCCCTCTTAACTTGGCTTAACAATCGTGTGGCGGTAGCTTGTTGAGCTGAGCTGGTATGCATGTGCATCTTTTGTAGTTACCGCAGGTATTGGCGAATAAAAAAGCGAAAGCAATCAAAATCATCCAAATGCTAGCCTGCCGTGTAAACTTTAGATGCTCCGTTTGAACTTGTGACTGCAAGAGCGTTTACTCGAGCTCATGTTACATGTGTGAGAAACGTGGTGCTCGTAAACGCTGTCACGAGACCTTTCGAATTCAACGATATGACGATTTGCGTGCAGCATGTTGCGCAGTTAAACCTGTTTTTATGTTTGAAGACACCTCCCCGTCAGCCCGTACGGACTAGCGTCCGAGGGGGGGTGTTAACATGCAAGCGTTCAGGTGACTGGGGAGGAATAGTGACCCTGTTACCTTTGGCTCAAGTGTTTAACGGCTGAAGCCACCGAGACTCGCTTCGCCGTGCGGGAGTATAAAGGTGACCGATCATCATCACTGTTATTGGGCTCCCGTGCAGAACCCTCCTCGGGGTTTTGCAGGAGGAGGAGGAGGAGAGGAGAGGAGAGCGAGTAGGCGGAGGGGAGAGATGGGGACGATTAGGCCGGCGGAAGTCGAGGGACCATGAGGGGAGGAGGAGGAGGAGCGCAAGCCCCGTCCGACGACTCGAGAGGAGGACTACACCACGGCAGGTGCTTTACATCGGCGCGATGGAGCGGGTTCCTGGGAGAGGGGGCCCTGGCGTGTTCCTGCAGCTTCGGGCCCGCAGGGCCCTGGCGTCGCCACTTTTCCACACCATCCTGCAGAACGACGGCGGCGCGATAACGTCGACGACGACGACGACAGCAAGGATGACGACGACGACGACGACGACGACGACGTCGACGACGACGACGACGACGACGACGACAACGACGACGGCGAGGATGACGACGACGTTGACGGCGAACGACGCCGGCGGCGGACGCCGACGACGACGACGACGACGGACCCCCGGACCTCCTTCAGGGTATGTTTCGATTAGCATTCTAGCGGGAAGCCGGCTGTAGCGACGAGAAGCCTCCCATAGTCCCAACGAGGACCAGAAACGTTCAAGCCTCGGAGCCTCAATCCGCCAGGACTGCGACGGCATCGACGGTGAAGACGACGATGACGACGGCGACGACGGACTCAGGACCTCTTGCGGACGTTTTGTCAAGAAGGTCGTCGGGAAGCCAGCCGTGGCGACGAAAACTCTCCAAGGGGTCCAAGGATGGGGAGGCAAGGACGATAACGACGGCCACACTGACAGCGATGACGACGGCGAGGATGACGGCAACGGCGGACGGCGTGACGGCAACGAGAAGTGACGACGATGACGACGTACCTCAGGCTTCTCTTTGGGATCTTGGGGTGTGTGTTGACAGGGCTGTCGCAGGGAAGCTGTCCGTGGCGAAGAAGCCCAAGAGTCCCAAAGATGGCCAGGCAGTTTTAAGGCCTTTGGGCCACCATTTTCCAGGACGACGGCGTCAAGGCAACGACGATAATGGCGAGGATGACGACGACGACGACGACGACGGACACGAACACGACGATGAAAACGACAACGACGATGGCGGCGGCGGCGACGGCGACGGCGACGGCGGACGACGACGGCGTGACGACAATGACGACGGACTCCAGACCTCTCTTAGGGTACGCTTTGACAAGGATCTCAATGGGAATCCGGTCGTGGCAACGAGAAGCCATCTGGAAGCCCACGAAAATTATCCCGGCGAAGGGCCCAACCAGATGAAGCTGCGGGTGCCGCGAGGCAAGTGAGAAGAAACAGGGGGGGAGGAGCTGGGTCGTGTGCCGACATGGAGCGGGTGCGCCATGCGGACCCTGCCACTCGGGCCTTGGATGGAGCTCCGTATGGGGCCACGGCACGTGTGAGGGGTCAGCCGAATCGGGCGCGGGTGCGCCATGCGGACCCTTCCGCTGGGGCCTTCGGCGGAGCTTCCTTCGGGGCCATGAAACGTGTGAGGGGTGTGCTGAATCGGGTGCGGACACGCCGTGCGGACCCTGCCGCTGGGGCCTTTGGTGGAGCCCCCTTTATGGGGCCACGGAAAGTGTGAGAGGTGTGCCTAATCGAGTGCGGCTACACCATGCGGACCTTGCCGCCGGGGCCTTCGGTAGGGCTCCCTACGGGGCCACGACAAGTGTGAGGGGTGTGCTGAGTCGGCTGCGGGTATGCCATGCGGACCCTTCCGCTGTGGCCTTCGGCGGAGCTCCCTTCGAGGCCACGGAACGTCTGAGGGGTGTGCCGAATCGGGCGCGGGAACGCCATGCGGACATTGCCGCTGGGTTCTTCGGTGGAGCTTCCTTCGGGGCCACGAAACGTGTAAGGGATGTGCTGAATCGAGTGCGGGTACGGCATGCGGACCCTGCCGCTGGGGCATTTAGTACAGCTCCCTCGTGTGGGGCCACGGAACGTGTGAGGGGTGTGCCGAGTCGGGTGCGGGTACACATGATGGCGATGAGATGAGGCTATATGCAAGGCAGACGCAGGGATGGGAGGAGGGAGGAGGGGGAGGAGGAAGGGGGACGAAGGAAGGAGGAAGTAGGAACGCGGGGCGCTGTCCCTTCAAAACGGGGACACAACACCACATAATGGTTGGGAAAACATGTGGTTTGCATCTTCCAGGAAGACGACGGCAGCGACGACGACGACGACGATGACAGACCCTCATACCTCTCTTGGATCGCGGTTTGACGAGAATCTTGGCGAGAATTTATCTTTGGCGACGGGGACGCCCCAAAGAGGCCCGACGAGGGTCAGTAAGGTTCATGGTCTTCAACCCTCCGGGACGACGGCGAAACCGACTACGAGGACGAGGACAACGGAAGCGGCGGCAACGGCGGCGTTGGTGACAACGGCTGACGACGAGGGCGAGGGCCAGGACGACGACGAGGTCGACGACCACACGGCGACGGTGGCGAATGGCGAGAACGGCGACGACGAGGAGGAGGAGGAGGAGGAGGAGGAGAAGGAGGAGGAGGAGAAGTCGAATGAGGAGGAGCAGGACAACGACGACGGCGACGAACGACGACGACCAAAGGCGCTGACGGCCATGGCGACGGTGACGATGGCGAGGACGGGAAGGTGACGAGAACGACGACGTCCACGACGGCGGCAGACGACGACGACGACGACGAAGACGACCTCGTGTCAGACGATGACGGCGACGGCGAGGTCGACGACGGCGACGCCGGCTGCGACAGCGACGGAGGCGTACGACGACAAGGACAGCAGCGGCGGCGGCCGCGGTGGACGGCGAGGGCGACGACGGCCAAGACGACTGCGGCGACGACGACGACAACAATGAGGGCGACGGTGCCGTCGGTAGGGCAACGGGGCCGTCGGACGATGACGTTGGCGAATGACGACTTCGACGACCACCACCACGACGGCGACGACAACGAAGGCGACGACGACGATGACAACGGCGTGGACGACGAGGAAGAGTATAACGACGACTGCGGCGACGACGTCGGCCACGGCGCTGATGGCGGTGACGACGTCGACAACCACGAGAACGAGCACGACGACGACCACGACGGCGACGTACGACAACAGACGTCGACGCCGGCGGCAGCGGCCACGGCGGCGACAACGGCGACGAAGACGACGGCGAGTGAGACGACGACGACGACGACGACGGCGACGACGACGACGACGACTACGACGACGGCGAGGGTAACGATGACGTCAACAGCGACGACGACGACAACGAGGACGACGACGGCGACACCAAGGAGGAGGAGGAGGACAACCACAACGGCGACGGCGCTGACGGCCATGGCGACGGTGACGATGCCGAGGACGACGACGGCGACGAGGACGACGACGTCCACGGCGGCGGCGGCGGACGACGACGGATCACGACGACGGCGGCGCCCGCGCTGGACGACGACGGCGACGACGACGACGACGACTACGACGACGGCGAGGGTAACGATGACGTCAACAGCGACGACGACGACAACGAGGACGACGACGGCGACACCAAGGAGGAGGAGGAGGAGGACAACCACAACGGCGACGGCGCTGACGGCCATGGCGACGGTGACGATGCCGAGGACGACGACGGCGACGACGTCCACGGCGGCGGCGGCGGACGACGACGGATCACGATGACGACGACGACGACGACGCCGTGTGAGACGATAACGACAACGGCGAGTTCGACGACGGCGACGCCGGCTGCGACAGCGACGGCGGCGTACGACGACTGATGTCGACGACGACGACGGCGGCGGCCACGGTGACAGCGACGCCAAGGAGGAGGAGGACAACCACAATGGCGACGGCGCTGACGGCCATGGCGACGGTGACGATGCCGAGGACGACGACGGCGACGAGGACGACGACGTCCACGGCGGCGGCGGCGGCGGATGACGACGAATCACGACGACGACGGCGGCGACCGCGCTGCTGGACGACGACGACGACGACGACGACGACTGCGACAGCGACGACGACGACGACGCCGTGTGACGACAACGGCGAGGACGACGACGGCGAGGACGACGAGGACGACGACGGCGAGGACGACGAGGACGACAACGGCGAGGATGACGACAACGGCGAGGACGACGACGGTGACGCCGGCTGCGACAGCGACGGCGGCGTACGACGACTGATGTCGACGACGACGGCGGCGGCCAAGGCAACGACGACGACGACGACGACGACGACGACGACGACGACGACGACGGCGAGGAAGACGACGACGACGACGGCGACGACGACGACGACGGCGAGGATGACGACGACGACGACAATGACGACAACAGCGAGGACGACGACGGCGACGCCAAGCAGGAGGAGGAGGAGGAGGAGGAGGAGGAGGAGGAGGACAACCACAATGGCGTCGGTGCTGACGGCCATGGCGACGGTGACGATGCCGAGGACGACGACGGCGACGAGGACGACGACGTCCACGGCGGCGGCGGCGGACGACGACGGATCACGACGACGGCGGCGCCCGCGCTGGACGACGACGACGACGACGACGACGACGACGACGACGACGACGACGACGGCGACGGCGACGGCGACGGCGACGGCGACGGCGACGGCGACGGCTGCGGCGACGGCGACGGCGACGGCGAGGAGGACGACGACGTCCATTGCGTCGGCGTCGGCGGACGACGACGGATCACGACGACGACGACGACGGCGGAGTCCGCGCTGGACGACGACGACGACGACGATGACGACGACGACGACGCCGTGAGAGACGATGACGACAACGGCGAGGACGACGACGGCGACGCCGGCTGCGACAGCGACGGAGGCGTACGACGACAAGGACAGCGGTCGCGGCGGCGGCGGTGAACGCCGATGACGACGACGAGGGCGACGGCGACGGCGACGACGACGACGACGACGACGGCGAGGATACGACGGCGACGCCGGCTGCGACAGCGACGGCGGCGTACGGCGATAACCGCAATGCCGGCGGCGGCGGCGGACGGCGCACGACGACTGCGAGGCGGCCGAGCAGGGGCGCCGCGCCGCCAGCGGTGCGGGAGCTCGCGGGGCAGCTCCTCGAGCCTGCGGGCGTGGGCCTTAGCCGCCGACGCCGCCCGTCGCCGCCGATGCCGTCGTCGTCGCCGCCGCCTCCGTCGTCGTCGCCGTCGTCGTCGTCGTCGTCGTCCAGTCGTCGCCGTCTTCGCCGCTGTTTTTCGTCGTTGCGGACTTGTCGTCGCCATCGTTTCTGTCGTCGCCGCCGTCGTCGCCCTCGCCCTCGCCCTCGCCGTCCACCACCGCCGCCACCGCCAGCGCTGTCGTCGTCGTCGTCGTCGAACGCCTCCGTCGCTGTCGTTGCCGTCGTCGTCGTCGTCGTCGTCGTCGTGGTGGTGGACTTCCTTCGCCGCCGTCGTCGTTGTCGTCGTCGTTGCCGCCGCCGCCGTCCTGGGAGGGCTGCCCGAGGCCGTCCGAGCTTTGCTGGCTCTGTGTCTGGGCCTCCAAGAGGCTGCTCGCCGCCGCGGCAGGACTCTCGACGAAAGCGCGTTTGCCGTCCCCTGAGACCCGACGTAACCAACACATAAGCCTGCTTGTTTCTAGGTGCGGGCAAATTTACTTGCATGGCAGTCGCCCCCCCCCTCTCGCCCCTCTTCAGACGAACGCTAGCGTGCAAGTGCCCTTCGAGTTGCGTGGTTTCCGCACGTGCCACAAGTCGTTTGCGGTTTGCGTCAGGTTTGCCCCGCCCCCCCCGTCCATGCAAGTAAACTTGCCAGCGGACAACAAATATGAGATCCCGAGATCCGACGTTGCCAAAACATTAGCCTGGCGAAGGACCCAACCATATGCAGTTGTGAGTACGCTCTTAGTGAGCCACGCATTCGGTGGGGCTCCCTATGGGGCCACGAAACGCTGTCCTGGGTGGGGGAGACGCATGCGACCCCCCCTCCCCCAGTGGAACCTTCGGTGGAGCTCCCTATTGGGCCACGAAGCGCTGTCCTGGGCGGGGGAGACACATGCGACCCCTTCTCCCCTTTGTGGCCTTCGGTGGAGCTCCTTATGGGGCCACGAAGCGCTGTCCTGGGTGGGGGAGACGCATGCGCCCCCCCCCCCCATTGGTGGAGCTCCCATAGGGCCACGAAGAGCTGTCCTGGGTGGGGGAGACGCATGCGCCCCCCCCAATGGGACCTTCAGTGGAGCTCCCATAGGACCACGAAACGATGTCCTAGGTGGGGGAGACGCATGCGACCCCCCCCCCCCCCACTGGAGCCTTCCCCTGGGGCCACGAAGCGTTGTCTTGGGTGGGGGAGACGCATGCGACCCCCCCCCACTGGGGCCTTCGGTGGAGCTCCCTGTGGGGCCACGAAACGTTGTCCTGGGTGGGGGGGACGCATGCGACCCCCCCACACTAGGGCCTTCGGTGGAGCTCCCTGTGGGGCCACGAAGCTGTGTGATGCTGATGCTGCTGCTGCTGCTGATGATGATGATGATGATGATGATGACGATGATGGTGACGACGACGACGAAACCGACGACGATGATGATGCTGATGATGATGATGATGATGATGATGATGATGGTGGTGGTGCTGATCATGGTGATGATGATGCTGCTGATGATGATGATGCTGCTTATGATGATGATGATGATGCTGATGATGATGATGCTGATGATGATGCTGATGATGCTGATGATGATGATGATCTTGATGTTGATGCTGATGATGATGATGATGATGATGATGGTGATGATGATGATGATGATGATGATGATGATGATGATGATGATGATGATGATGATGATGATGATGATGGGGATGGTGATGATGATGCTGCTGATGATGATGATGATGATGATGATGATGATGATGATGATGATGATGATGATGATGACGGCGGTTATGAAAGGAGGGGGAGAAGGATGAGGGGGAGGGAGGAGGGAGGAGGGGAGAAGGAAGGAGGAGGAACGCGGGGCGCCGTCTCTTCAAAACGAGGACCCAACACTTGGGAATTGAGACATCGCATTAAATCGCCACTGCAGCCCTGGACCCCACCTTTCTGCGCCATGCCTCGAGCCGGGTCGATCTGTGAGGGCCCCGGGGCCCGAAATGGGGCGCACAGGCCCGTCGTGCGAAAGTTGCAGAGCCAGGGCCTCAGGGTCGCCGCCGCCGCCAGCATCGTCAAGGCCGTCCGCAGCGGCACGACGGTCGGAATGCGACCGGACGGGCAGCGGCGACGCGCTGCGGACCTGCGGAGCCGAGCCCGGCCGAGGGGCCGGCGGGCCGCTCGCAGCCGAGAAGGGCCCGGGCCGTCGCCGCAGCAACGGCACAGCAATCCCAGAAGTCCGACGGGAGGATGAAGGCGGGCCGGTCCCTCCACAGGGGGAAGGCTGAAAGATAGTCAGAAAATTGTCCAGGGACTACCATTTTGGGCAATCTTTGAGGTATGTTTGTTGGATTGTCATTTTTCGTCCAAAATCCCCCTGTAGGAGGACAGGCCCGACCCAACGGTAGGATCTTGCCACTCGGCGGCTCCAGAGGTCCCGACCCCTTCCCTGGGGGGCCGCTCTTTTCTGCGGATTCGCCTCTGATGGCCCCAGCAGGGCCCGATTGGCGGGGGCCGCGATCGAGGGACGTCGCCCGGATCGGCAGAGTCATGCTGCTGGCACGATGGTTAAGGACAGCCCTACACAGCTTTGGAGGGCTACGGCTGCCCTTCTTCATGAGGGAAAGAATCACACAGACACAATTAATCGTCGATTCCCCAGAAAATATAGGAAAATATGGGAAGTGGGGGGAAGACCAAAACCCAGAAAATATAGGAAAATATGGGGAATCCTGTTATTTGTGTATATTTATTTGTGTGTCCCAGGGCCCCTTCATCCTCAGCCCTGTCCTTCGCTCCCGTGGCCTGCACGAGGCCTCGGGCCTGCGGAGTGGCAGCCTCAGCAATGAACTATGCTCTTGTCCCGCGCCCTTGTGGCCGTGCCTCGACCGCACCGTCGAGGACCGGCAAAGAAAAAGAAAACAAAAAAAAAGTGGGGACAATAGGTCCGGAGGAAAGCGGGCCCTGGACCCCAGGGGGCCTGCACCCCGGACGAGCTTCCCGTCCGAGAACAGAAAATGTGGACACTGGGGGGGAAGACGAACACCCAGGAAACAACCAGGGAACTCTGGAGAATCCTGGGCTTTGTGGGAATCTGTGTGTGCGTCCCAGGGCCCCTGTATCAGGACCACGGCGGCGAAGAGTTGGCAACGGCACAGCACCCGACCGGCTCGACCTGCACGGGGCGCGGTCCCCTGCCGCCGCCAGGGGCAGCGAGTCATAGGGGGGGGGGATGGCCGGGGGCGGCCAAGAGGGGGGTGAGAACTGCACACTGTTCGCTCCTAATTCTTCGGGAGGTCCTTGATTCTTTGGGGGGGGCCCAGGATCCTTTCACTTCTGATTGTTCTATCCTGGGCCTCTTCCTGGCCACCAGGGGGCCAGGAACAATAAGAAACGAGCACAATTATGGGGGGTGGGAACGCATCGACCCCCGATCGCCCATGGATCGCCGATGGGGGCCCGGTGGCCCCAATCCGCCCAGGAGCGCGCGGACTCACCGTTGGGCGCCGCACCGTCAATCTGTCGGCGGTGTATCGACCATTCCAGGTCGATGTCCCTCCTCGTCCTCCTCGTTACTTCCTCCTCCTCCTCCTCCTCGTCCTCGTCCTCCTCCTCCTCCTCCTCCTCCTCCTCCTCCTCATCATCATCATCATCCTCATCCTCCTCCTCCTCCTCCTCCTCTTCCTCCTCCTCCTCGTCCTCGTCCTCCTCCTCCTCCTCCTCTTCCTCCTCCTCCTCCTCCTCCTCGTCCTCGTCCTCCTCCTCCTCCTCCTCCTCCTCCTCCTCCTCCTCCTCCTCCTCCTCCTCCTCCTCCCCCTCCCCCTGCAGTTGCCTCTCGCGCCGTCGCCGACCGCCGCCGCCGTCGACGGCGCGGGCCTCGTCGGCGCCGCGCCGCTTCGGGCGGGGGGGGCCCGCCTTCGCGGCCCCCTCGCGGGGGGGGGGTCTCCTCCCCCCGCGGGCCGTCGTGGGCCTGGGGCCCCTCGCGCTGTGAAAAAACTGCGACGGGAGGTTTTTCGCTGTTTTCGGCCTCCAGGGGCCCTCGCCGGGCCTCAGGACCGTCCGATAATGACTCATGATGAGGAGCCGGTCCCTGTGAAGGGGTCCCGGCTCTTTTGGGCTTCGCCACGAAAAAGTCACAACGTCGGGGGTCTGGGGGGGGGTCGGAGGGCCGCCGCGATTCCCTGGGAGTCTTCTGTTTGTCCCTGGGGCGCGGGCCGTCGTTGTCTTGCGCGCGCTCGCCCGCGACGGAGATTCGGCTGGAAATTCGGTTTGGGGAACATCAATTTCTGTAGTCGATCCCCTACTCGAACTTTGGGGTAACTGGTAACCCAAGGTTTGTATATATTTGTTTGTGTATCCCCGGGTGGGTATGTCTTAGATGTATACATGTGCGTACAACTATGTGCGTACAGCACACACGTTTTCATACATGTATGTACACATGTATGTACCATCCCATCAACTGACTTTTTTCTTCTGTGGTGTAGTGTGTTTGTGTGTGCGCGTGTGTGTGTGTCTGTGTGTGTGCGTCGCGGCGCCCTCTTGCCTGCCCGCCTTCCGCCTCTCGCACCTTGCCGCGCCTCGTAGGCCCGCAGGTCTCGGCGCTATGGCTCATTCCTGGGACCGCGCCTACCGACTCACTGGGTCGAGTCTCTGATCTGTTTGTGTTGTTCCCCCACTGGCTGCCCAGTCTGCGGGCTGCTTTCCCCCCCAGCTTCAGCTCAGCGCAGCTCAGTGCAGCTCAGTGCCGGCGCCGGTTCCCCCCCCTCGGCGCGTCCCCTGCCGCAGTCGGCGACTCTGAGTGGGCCCGGCTTCCTCTCCCCCTGTCGCGCTGGGGCTCCTTTCCCCCCTCCGTGCATTGCGGCCTCAATTTGCATACAGCGTGCCCCCTGTTGCCAATCCGCCGGGGCAGTCGCCCTCTGCCCAGCCGCCGACGCAACAAAAACGTTTCGACGGCGCGCGCGCGCTGGCTTGCTCCGTCCCCTGCAGCGCGCGGCCTGCGCGGGCGCGCCCGGGCACCCCCGCGGCCGAGGTTCGCCGCAGCGGGGGCAGCTGCACGGCGCCGCTGCGGGGCGGGTGTGGTTGCTCGGTGGCGAGCGAGGGGCGGAAGTGACCCAGACCCCCTCTGGCAATGAAAAAATCAGGACGAAATGTTTTTTTGCGATTTTCGGCCCCTGGGGGCCCTTACCGGCCCTCGGGGCTGTCAAAAAACGACCCAGGATGAAACGCCAGTCCAGGGGAAAGGGTCGCGACCTCCAGGGGTCGACGTAATGAACAAATCATGACGTCGGGGGTCTGGGGAGAAAGGGCGGGCTTCATCAGGAGGCTCGGACGTCCCTTGGGCCGTCTGAGAAGTTGTCTGAGCCTTTCCCGAAGACGCAGAAACCTGTTCAGAAGGCGCGGGGGCTTATGAGAAGTCCCGCCGCCTTCTGAGAAGGCCTTCTCCTTCCCATTCCCCCCCCTCGCCCGCGGCCAAGCTGCGGTCAGCAGAGGACCCCGACCTCAAGCCATGACAAAAATCCACGGCGCGAGGCTTTTCTTTGTTTTCGGCCTCTGGGGGCCCTCGCCGGGCCTCGGAACCGTACAAAAACGACTCAGGACGAAAATCTGGTTCTGGGCAATGGGTCCAGACCTCTGGGGTCGACGTTATTGAGAGATCGTGACGTCGGGTGTCGTTACAGTTTTTGTTGGCACGCCCAGGGGGTAAGCCACGCGCTGAGGGGGCTATGGAGGGAGGGGGAAGGCTTCTTAGAAGCACCCCTGCTTGTTGGAAGGCGCGGGCCTTGTCTATAGATGTCGGGCTGGCGCCTCGTAAGAAGCAGCCGCCTTCAAAGAAGCCTTTCCCTTCCCCCTGCACCCGTGTGCGCGCCGCCAACGGTTGCGGTTAGCAGAGGAGGGCGAGCTCAAGTATCGTTTAGCCTCAAGGATGGGTGGCTTTCCAAGCTTACCCTTGCATCCTTCACCTTCTGCCCATCCTTGGCCACTTTCGCTGGCCGTGCCCCGCTCGAGAAGTGTCGGCATAATTAGCCTTCGAAGGCCCTTCATCTTCGCCGTGCATCCTCATTATACGCGTCGATTGCATCCCCCTTCCCCGCAGGGCCACGGTAATCATCTCAGCCATACCATCCCACCAGCCCAGCTCCATCCCCGCCAGGCCACGGTATCTCAGCCCCACCATCCCACCACCCCAGTCAGGGACGTGCCCCGCGCGACCCAAAGGGAGCAGCCCACATACTCCAGATTTCATAATAAAAGGGAGGGGAGAGCATGCTACGCATGGAATGAATTGAGTAGATGATGAGGTGTTGGATCCGTGAGTGGATCAGCCTAGACAGTATGATGGTCAGAGGCTTTGATGCCTCCATTGATTGTGGGTCGGCTATGATGCCAACCAATGCCCACCCCGTCCCGTCTCCAGGGACTTCGCATCCCCCTTTGATGGCAGGATGGGGAGACGGTCCGCCACCCCCGGCACTGCACGTACTGTGCCGGGTTCGTGGGGATTTTGTTGAATTCTATGAGTGTCCCCTCCCTCCCCTCCCCGCCCCTCTACCTCCGCGCCTGGTCCTGTGAGTGGGAAGCCAAGTAACGTATACACCGTTTTGACTCCGAGTCCCGGTGACGATCACAACCTGCAGAGCCCAGGTAAGGTCTGCAGGCGGGAGGTCTGGACCAAAGGGTTACCAACAGGACGTCTGAAGTGGGAGGTCTGGACCAAAACGTTACCGGTCAGAGCTAGCCCAAGGGTGAAAGGCAGGAGTGACGAGGGGGTAGGGCCTTTTCTGGCCGCGAGCCTCTACCAACCCAGTAAGTATATGTTGGGGCCTACCAACCTCACATGCATCACAGCTGAGGTGGCCAGTGGCGCGTGCCTTCACGAGCCCAGCTGTCAAACACTGATACAGGGTAGCCCGAAACCCCCGTCAAGTGGTCCCGGAACGCGCGCAAGGCCTCGGAGCGCAAGTTGTCCGGAAAAGTGTACTGGGCCACGCGCGCCACGATGCCTAGGATGATACCCCGCTTCGTGCTGTCAGGGATGAAGCTGTAGTAAGGCGAGAAACCTTCAAACTCAAAGGCGCCGCCCCTGCCCCCAAGATGTCCAATCGAAGGGCATGCCGCCACGCTGCCGTCCACGTTAAGCTTAAGGTCAACACCTACGAACTTGAGGCTATCATCTCGTTCGAGCGGAAGGGGGTACCGCTCTCTTGCCCGTTGTGCCAGGCTGCTGGCAATAAGCCCGATGTCCCAAGCCTTCAAGTGGGAAGGGCCTTTCCAAAGAAGGAGGTAATCGTCCATGTACCGCACCTCGAGAAGCCACACCACGTGGCCCAAGATCACGGTCTCATATACGCGGCCCCTGCATCCCAAGGGGGAGAGTTCAGGACCATGCAAGGAGTAGTAGAAGGTAAGGTCGCAGAAAATTAGCGCCATCCGGGTAAGCGCTGAGCCCATGGGGCTCCCCATCGCCAGGCCCTCCACCTCCATCCCCACCAGCTCCCCCAGCATGAAAAAACCGGTGCAAAGGTGATGCCGTAAAAGCACATCAGTGTCATCAATAGTGATGGTCATGCACTGGCCGTGAACTCGGGATGGAGGCGCCCCTGCTGATGATACTGCGCGCCTGCCGCGGCGCGCCACGCGGATAGCCTGGATCGACCCTTGCAGGGTAGATCGGTAGAAAGACCAAGCCCGAACGATGAGCTCGTGGGGCATGTTCGTGAAACAACTGACGACGTCGGAGCCGCATGCTCGGACCGGGGTCGATGGTCCGATCTCGGTAAACTCGCGGAGGAGCTCGATGACGGAGTCGGCCCTGTGGATGTCAATGTGGGCATGCTGTGGGAGGTAGCAGGCCCCGACCCAGTCCAGCGCCCGAGCCGTTGGCGTGTCGAGGCATGCCGCAGGCCACGCCGAACGGTTGACGATGGGTCGGCGGTCGTCTGGCTTCGCCCTTTTCTTGTTGGGGGCGCTTGCCCGGGCCATCTTCCAAGCCGATGGCCTGCTGATGCGCCTGGGCTGCAGTTCCGGCGAGAGCCCAGGAACGTCGGCTGCACGTAGCAGAACGGCCTCCGCAGTGAGGTCGGGGAAGTACCGGTAGTGCGGGTCCGTCCCGTCAGCCCCAAAAAGTTTATGGCTATAGTAGCTGAACTCGCCGCGGGCACTCGGCGACCATTACCCGTCGCGTTTTCTGGAAGGTCTCAATGACGAGGCCCCTCAGGGAGCGCCGCATCTCGGCCACCTCCGCGTGCGTGATCGGTACAAAATCGAGGCTAGAGGGTGCAAGACCTGCCGCCCCGCAGTAGGTATCCGTCGCCCGCGCCGCCATCTGCTCCAGCGGCCCAGCGTCCATCCCCATCCCAATGGTCGCAGCCAGGCGTTTGGTGAGCTGGGTGAAACTCTTAAGCAAAATGCTGCGCTCAGGAACGATCGCAACGTGAGCAGGGGCCGTCCGTAGACGGGACTGGTCGTTATGCCACGGCCATGTCTCCTGCGGGGCAAAGATGTGGAACTGGCCGTCCAGCGACTCGACCCGGGGAAGCGCCGGGAAGGCATCGCATAGGCACTCCCATGGTGCCGTCTCGTGAAGCCGTGCGTAGAAGCGCGGCGCATTGCGAAGTGTCCTGCCAAGTGTGGTGGCCGGACGTGGTGCCACGCCGATGCGAAGGTGGCGCAGCGCTGGCAGTAGCAGGCCGTAGCCGCGCGAACGGCAGTGGACAACCAAGTCTGATAGTAGTGAGCGTGCCGCTCGCCGGGCGTTACTGCGTGGAAGCCATGGCAAGGATACGTGAACCGACGCGCGGGGTCTTGGCCAGCCCCGGAAGCGCCGAACGCGGTCCAGGAAGATAAGCCCCATGCGACGCGGTGGCCCCTCCGCCACTCGGTGGACTCTGCTCCAGATGGTGTAAAACTCCGCCGGCGAGACCTTGAAGATATGCCGGCGGCACTGGCCATGCGTAGGTGAGCCGAGCGTGTTGCAGGCGCCGGCTGCCCACCAGCGGACCACATCAGCGCCCTTCTGCGCGCCGCTCCCTTCTCGTAGCGATTGGGGAGTGTCCTGAGCGAACTTGCGGTGCTGAGTTAGCCGCGCCGGAGGTGTGGGAGGGCAGTAGGTGTAGTATTGGCGGGGCCGCCGCCCGCGTGGCCCCTGACTGTCCAGGAGTCGCTGTACGTATGGCTCATTCAGTGGAGGGTGCATCGTGTCTATGACGTGCCTTTCCAATACCAAGAGCTCTGCGTCGTCCTGGGCGCGACCGATGGGCGTGAAGATTAGCGATGAAGAAGCCTTTGGGAGGTCGCCCCCAAAGAGAGCTGAGAGAAAGAGCATGTACGGTTGTGGCTTGTAGTTGCCTGGATAGAGTAGTCCTTGTAGGTGTCGGCGCACGCGGGCTTGGAAGTCGACCGTCTTGCCAACGTAGTAATGCTTATGCCAGGGACTCCATATTATGTTCACGACAAATTCAGCATGCAGGAGGTCCGGCGACGGTGGCCATGTAGAGGATGGGAGTGAGGATGCAAGTGTGCGGAGCTTGCTGTAGAAGGCGGTGGTGGAGGACATCAGGAAGGGTGCGGTGAGAGCAATGCCCATGCGAATGAGTGCAAACATGCATGGCCATACGAAGACATTCTCGGCGTACACGCTGTGGAGGGCATGGCGGACCAATGCCAGAGAGGTGATGTTGCAACATCGGATCTCAGGGGTTCTGGAAATGCATGGCATCCCGTCGTCGTGAAGATCCCAAACACCACCGCTTGCGCGGTGCGCTCCTGCGCGTGTACGGGAAGATAGTCAAATCTCTGTCGAGCGCGTCTTGGCCATGATGGCCGCCAGGAGCTGCGACAAGTCCCCAAATCGCTTCTCGTCGAAGCGAACGCCGAGCTCGGACGCCTTGTCCTTGAAGACCGCGAGGACCTTCGGGTCTGGCTTCTTCGACCGGCCCTTGGGCGCCACGATTGCATCGAGCGCCTTGCGGTAGACTGCGAAGCGTTGCCGATCCGACGCTGGGGAGTCCTCCGTCGGCACGGCCTCGTCCATGGCCCAGTCGATAGTCTTCGTGTTCCTGGCCTGGTGCATGCGGTCAGGCTTGAACTTTTTGATGTCGTCGAGCGTGTACTGGGTGACCGTCTTCTGGGATGCCCGATCGCCTCCGTAGCCTCGACATGCGCCTGGCCCTGGTCCGCAAGAAGGGCGGCGACCGTGTGGGTCATGTTGGACAGGCACTCGCCTGACGTGGACTGCTCGGCTCGTTTGCACGGGCTCTGGGTCGTGATCCAAGCTAGGAAGACCGAGAAGGAGAAGGTGTCCGAATCGAGGGGCACGAACGGCACAATCTTTTGCAGGTTGCGCCTGGCTTGCGCCCGCATGATGTAGGGGCAATACTCTTCGGCGTTCTGGGAGATCTCCCTCCGGGTCCTTGGCGGCGCACAAGGAGATGCACCTGCGCATCATCTCGGCGTTGCATTTCTTGCGCTCGTTGATGAAGTCCTCCGTGTCGAACGGGATGTCGGGCTTGTAGTCGGAGGGGAGGGCGTAAGCCGTCTCCAGAAGCTTAGATGCAACGGCGCCCCCCGAGAAGAGTAGCTCGCGGACCTCAATGTCGGACAGCTTTTGGATGGCACTCTTGGCGGCCTGCACCCCGCTCTCCGGCGCACCGACGTGGTTGGGTGGGTAAGCCTGGCCTTGCCCGTGGTCCCTGGTGGCTGGGAGGTCGCGGGGGCCACGGGGGTCCTGTTCCCGGCGCGAAGCCCGATCGAAGTACTGGGCACCGTGGTGAGGATCATACTGCCTGGCGGGATAGGCCAGCGGCAGGTGGGGCGACCGCGCCGCCGGCGATGCCTTCGGTGTCAGCCCGTGCGCCATCCTGGGGGCAGCCCCGATCGGCGAGGCAGGCGGTGGCTTCCTTGGGAGTCCGGGGCTTTGCGCAGGGCAGTCCCTGGCGAGGTGTCCGCGGATGCCACAGTTAGGGCAGAGCAGGCGGTCTGGTGAGAGGGGCCGGGTGGGGGCCTCATGGTGGCCGCCCGTGGTCCGCGGCATGAGCCTGTGATGGTCACGTGCCCTGGACCTGGACCTAGACCTATGATGGTCGCGGCCCATCCCCGCCGCGGGCCTGTGATGGTCCCGTGCGATGGGTTTGGACCTAGACCTATGATGGTCACGGCCCGACCTTGCCCTATGATGGGAAGGTTGGTCGCGGTAGAGGTCGTCACGGTAGCCCTTGGGGTCGAAGTCGCCCTTCGCCTGACGCTGCCCATGTCCACGGTCCGCCATGCTGCAAGCGAGTCTCCTGCGGCGCCGCTTGGGGGGGTCTTGTGAGCGAGGTAAGTCGGAAACCTGTACCCTTGGGCAGAAGAGGCGGCGGAGAGGGGAAGCGGGAGGGGAGGGGGAAGGAAGGGCGACAGAGGGGAGAAACAGAACAGGAGGTGGAGAGAACGAAGAACGAGCCAGGAGGCAGGAGCAACGAGGCCCTCCCATTCCCTTTGAATTCAATGAGTTCTATGAATTCTATGACAGGCACTGGACGGCCGGCAGGGGACTGAGTCCCGTTCACGGCCCAATCAGGGAGAGCATGCTACGCATGGAATAAATTGAGTAGATGATGAGGTGTTGGATCCGTGAGTGGATCAGCCTAGACAGTATGATGGTCAGAGGCTTTGATGCCTCCATTAATTGTGGGTCGGCTATGATGCCAACCAATGCCCACCCCGTCCCGTCTCCAGGGACTTCGCATCCCCCTTTGATGGCAGGATGGGGAGACGGTCCGCCACCCCCGGCAGTGCACGTACTGTGCTGGGTTCGTGGGGATTTGGTTGAATTCTATGAGTGTCCCCTCCCTCCCCTCCCCGCCCCTCTACCTCCGCGCCTGGTCCTGTGAGTGGGAAGCCAAGTAACGTATACACCGTTTTGACTCCGAGCCCCGGTGACGATCACAACCTGCAGAGCCCAGGTAAGGTCTGCAGGCGGGAGGTCTGGACCAAAGGGTTACCAACAGGACGTCTGAAGTGGGAGGTCTGGACCAAAACGTTACCGGTCAGAGCTAGCCCAAGGGTGAAAGGCAGGAGTGACGAGGGGGTAGGGCCTTTTCTGGCCGCGAGCCTCTACCAACCCAGTAAGTATATGTTGGGGCCTACCCACCTCACATGCATCACAGCTGAGGTGGCCAGTGGCGCGTGCCTTCACGAGCCCAGCTGTCAAACGCTGATACAGGGTAGCCCGAAACCCCCGTCAAGTGGTCCTGGAACGCGCGCAAGGCCTCGGAGCGCAAGTTGTCCAGAAAAGTGTACTGGGCCACGCGCGCCACGATGCCTAGGATGATACCCCGCTTCGTGCTGTCAGGGATGAAGCTGCAGTAGGGCGAGAAACCTTCAAACTCAAAGGCGCCGCCCCTGCCCCCAAGATGTCAAGCCATTTCACACCTCCCCCTTGGGAAAACCCTCCAAAAAATCGTCCCCAGACCCCCCAGGCCCTCCAAGATAGCCTGGAAGAGACCCCCCCCCCGAAATGAGACCCCCCTCCCTTTCTTACGAAATATGGAGAGCCCCCTTCCAGGGGGGCAGATCGAGCAGTGGGGCCCGGCCCACGCCGGCGGGGACGGGGATCGGTGAATCGATGATCGGAGCTGGGGCAGGTGCAGCTGGCCTTCGGAAGGCGTTCGAGGCCCGAGGTTCTCGGGCGACTTCGGCGGTATTCTCGGCGGTCTTCCAACCTCGGTGTGCTTTTTCCGGCTGCGGCGCCTCGCCGAGGGAGCTCCTGGGAGTGCCCGCTGCGGTCAGCAGACTGCGTTCTGTGGCAGTTCGTGGGCGCCTCCCGTGTCATCTTGATGGCTCTTGCGGATCCACGGTGTGGCCGACCCCAGTCGACGCTACACCGGCGCGAATCGAAGCTAAATCAGTGCTGTCTTCATTCGACCAGGGGTCAGCAGAGGATTCGTCAGCAGAGGATTCGGTGGCAAGTCATGCGAGCCTAGTATATGCTCGGACTTCCGCCAGGAGAGTGCGTGCTCTAGCTTGGAATCGATGAGGAAGCGCTGATTCAGCGTCGACTAGCGTCGAAGTAGCGTCGATGATCGTCGGTTAGCCTTGTCATCTTGCTGGCTTGTTTGCTTGCTGGCTCTTGCGAATCGACGCTGAACAACGCTAATCGACGCTAGTCAACCCAAAGTCGACGCTCATCGACGCTAAATCGTCGCTTTCTCATCGACGACCAGACGCTAGCGCAATGCAATCTAAAGACAGTTCCGAGGACATTCAAGCTGGGTAGTCGAAGGTCAGCCGGTCAGGTTGGATTGAGGCGCCGGGGCCAATCCGGCATCAGTCTCCTGTGAATTCCAATCCGGCGCCAGTCCGGCGCAGCCCAGTCTGATGCTGACCTTCTCAATCTGGTTTTCTTGCCCGCCATCTTCTTTCGTGTGTATGGTTTGCGGCCGTCTGGCTGAATGTTTTCATATGATTCCGTCAGGGCGAGCCAGACTGCATCACTTCGCCGATTGCCAGATTGGTTGCGTCGCCAGATTGGCCAGATTGTAGCGGGCGCCAGGTTGCACCATATTGGGATCGTGGCCAGACTGGCCTTGCTGGACAGCCGCCAGATTGAATAATTTCCTAGATTGCCAGATTCGCAGCGATGCCAGATGGAATCCCCTACCATCTTATGGCTTGCGTACTTTTTTGGAGAGAGCACTGCTCCGCGAGTGCTCCTCCTTCTCCTCCCCCTTTCTTATCCCCCCTGCGTTTGCCTGCCCTCTGCGTCCCTCTTGCGGGTTCTGAGAGTCTTCTGGGGGGGCTCTGTGAGGCATCTGAAAGGCCTATGAGAGGCTCATGAGAGGCCTATGGGTGGCTTCTGAGTGGCTTCTGAGCGGCCTCTGAGGGACGGCAGCTCCTCCTCCTCCTCCTCCTCCTCCTCCTCCTCCTCCAGGCGGGCATTGCTCCCATTCTTTACCCTTCCGCCTCCTCTCTCATCCCTCTCATTGCCTAGCGTCTCCAAAAATGGTTCCAGGTCGGGGAGGACGTCTGTCGGGCGGTGGGCTGGGACGGGGTGGTGGGTCTTCTGATGCGTTCCCCCCCGTCCTGGAGAATGGCGGCCATCAAGACGTGGACGGGGGGGTGGGTCACGGACACCCGCATGCGCAACCCCGACCTGTCCTGTCTGATGGGATGCGCGTGCCCAGACTCCCTCGCCCACTACGTGCGATGCCCTGGATTCCTTTTCCTCGTTCGCTCCGCGTCTGGGTCCGAGGTGGACCCGTCCCTTCCCCGTCGGCTGGCCATCCTGGATCCCTCTCTCCTGCGGCTCCGACAACTCGTTATTCTCTTTCACCTCCACCTCCTCCTGCACCAGGCGAGTAGGCGCAGGGCCATATCGTTTCCTTCCGCCGACCACCCCTTGATTTTTCCAAAGCGCCTCAGCTTGCGACGGACACCCCCATGGGCGGGTGGCGATCGATTGCCAGAGGTTTGAATGCTCGACAGGCGTAGGCGAGGCTGACGAGCTCATTCCGACGCTGGGCCTCCTCCTCCTCCTCTTCCTCCTCCTCCTCTCCCCCGTAGCCATTTTGGCTCAAGATGGCGACCTGGGGGGCTGTCCAGCCTCCAGGCCGAAGGGGGACCTCTGGACCGAGGACAGTTCCCAGACGGGCGTCGGGCGCGCGCGCGGCACTGCTGCAGCCATGGGGAGTGGCGGCGGCGGACGCGGGGCGGGCAGCGCCTGGTCGGGGACCCCGAATCGCCAGAGGGTGCCACCGTGGAAGAGGAGCAGCAGTGGCAGTCGCCCTCCTCGCAGCAGCTACGTGGTGTGTGACGGGCGCAGCAGATGGCGCTACTGCAAGAATATCACCAGCAGGGGCGACCTCTGCATCTGCGGCAAGAATCTCGCCTGCCTCGTCCCCGACGGACATGTTTTCCGTGACGAGGATGGCGGGTGTCTGGCAGCACAGCCCCAAGGAGGAACCTCGCCCAGGATCAGCTGGGCAGATGGTTGGCAGCCAGGAGGTGGTGCAGGTGGGAAAGGGCAAGGAGGCCAACGCCAGCCACCACCTCACGACAAGACCGTCGATCTCAAGGCCGCCGCCGCAGCAGTATACAGCAAGCTCAGCAAGGACGACCCGCTCAGGCAGCACTACGAGGCCCTCTGGCCAGAGCTCGCCGCAGCCAAGCCACCAGCAGAACAACCAGTTGCTGGATTTAAGGCAGTGGAGGCAGCAGCTCGACGCTTGGACAAACTCCAGAAGAAGGTACGATCGGCAGGGGAGCAAGTGGGGAGTGCCCAGCAGTACTTGGCTGAGAGTGAACGCAAGCTTCGTGAAGCTATGGAAGCCTCCATTGCAGCTGAAGATGAGTTCGACAAGCTCAAGGCCACAGTCGGCAAGCAAGAGGCCCCAGCTGAACCTGCAGCCGAGAGGCCAACTCTGGCAGCCCTCCTGGAGCAGTTCGAGCATGAGCCTGGCGACTTCCACAAGTGGTCAGAGCCCGACAAGGAGGTCTGGCGAGCAGCAAAGGCCAAGGGCGAGCGTATGGCCCAGACGGTCAAGGAGCACGAGGAGGAGACGGCGAAGCACCTGCGACTTCTGGAGGAAGAGACGGCCAGGCACCAGGAGCAGCTGCGCCAGCTCGAGCAGGCCCGCACCGAGCGCCTGTCAAAGAGCGGAGAGCAAGACCCAGAAACAGCAGAAGCCCCACCAGGGAAGCGTGTCTGCGCCGCCAGCCCAGCCCCTCAGCGAGGTGCCACCACAGGCGCTGAGGCAGCAGGGTCAGCTGCCGCGGCTGCGCCTAACGGCGCCGCAGCAGCTGCCCAACCAGAAGCAGCTGCAGCAGAACATGACAAAGCAGAGGAACGCCGAGCCAGGGTGGAGGCCCATATCCAGGAGGCGCGAGAGAAGGTCTCGCAGGCCAGGCGCGCCGAGACAGTCGTCGATGCAGAAGGGCAAGGTGACCACTCAGCAGGGTAGCCGCCCCAAGGCGAGCGCGAAGAAGGCTCGCCGCCCTTACCACATCGACTTCTTCAACATCACGACCTGGGGCCCCCAGGCACAGGGCTACCTCATGGAGATCAACGACACCAAGGACAGGGACATCATTGGCATCGCGGAGCACCGCCTCCGCCAGCCAGCGCAGATAAGCAAGGCAAGAGCGGCGCTCAGGAGGAATGGCATGCACAGCTACTGGACCAAGGCACGGCCAGGAGGAGGAGAAGGCACTCGAGGAGGAACGCGTGCCATCACGCGGGGACCCTTGGACATCCAGGACAGGATCGCGGGTTTCGACGAGCACCACCTGCACGCGGACGGCAGCGACGTCACGGTGGTGATCTCCAACCTGCACAAGGTCCGCTTCGCAGTGGCCTTCGTCTACCTCGAGTGTGGGACGGGCTTTGGGGAGAGGAACGTTGACATCCTCTGCGACCTGCGGGAGAAGATGGCCGTCTGGGGAGGGCCATGGGCAGCGCTTGGGGACTTCAACATGACGCCGTCGGAGCTCAACAACAGCATCTGGCCCATGGTGCTGAATGCTCAAGTAGCTGCGGCGGAGGATGGCGCCCCCACGTGCTTCCCAGCAGGAGGCGAAGCCAGGTGCATCGACTTCGCGCTGATCTCGCAGGGCCTGGCGCCGTATTTTGACCAGCTAGAGCTGCTCAGGACCGCGCCGTGGAAGCCGCACATCGGCATCCGCTTGAAGCTGAAAGGGCGGCCTCTCAAGCTCAAGGGCAGGGTACTTCGCAGGCCAGCAGCAATAAAGCCACCAGTCGCAGTTGAGAGAATGCCGAAGTCCAGAGCCGCTTGCAGACGAGCGGCGCGAGGAGGCCAGGAGGCCATACGTCGACGTCAGCAAGCGCTGGCAGAGGCAGGATGCGACCTGGAAGAGAACGACATGGAGCCAGTGCCGCAGCTGTACTACGACAAGGAGATCCAGCACGTCATCCCTGACGAGCTGTGGCAGGCCACCTCCGAGCGGGTCAGCTTGCGTGCCTACGACGAGTTGCCCCAGCACTTGCAGCACACTGTCGTCGGCAAGATGATGGAGCGGGACATGCCGGACCTGGGGCAACAGTACGACCACTTCGCAAGCACCCTCGAGCTCAGCCTGTGCGAGAGCATCGGCATCCCAGAGGAAGAGCGAGGACGACATCCCGGGCACAGCAGGCCCCCGAGCTACAAGAGCGCGAGCATCAAGGACACAGTCACCTCTACGCCATGGGCAGGGGTCGAAAGGCAGATCCATGCGTGGTGGGCGGAGATCTCCTCCTTGGTGCGGCAGCTCTCGCACCATGATGCCCGAGCGCAGGAGGCAGCGGCAAGCCGACAGGGCAAGACCCATGCACTCCCCGATGAGGACTCGGGGGGAGGACAGGGCCCGTTGGAGTCGGAGCCTGGCCCCGTCATGTCTGGCAGCCAGGTAGGCCACGAAGACGGGGCCCCCGCATCAGCCATGAGCCCATCGAAGAGCTCGGGAGGAAGCTCGGTGGAACGCGCCCCCACCGAGCGGGGCAAGGGCCCCCCCGAGCTGCAGCAGCGGAGCGCAGGCAGTGGAGGCGCAGCAGGAGGCGGCGGCAGTAGCACCAACGACATCGCGAATCAGCCAGCGCTTGAGGAGGCCCCCCCCCCTCAGGCTGAGGTCCAGGCCAGCGCAGCGGACCATGGGAAGGCAGCTGGCCCCTGCTCTGAGATGGGTCAGGGGTTCCCGTCCCCCGAGTGCGCCGCCACGGGGCGCGTCCCAGACCTCCACGTGGGACCAACCCACAGCAGCGCAAACAGCTGCCCAGAAGGGATGCAGAGGGGTGCCCCTCCCCCACCAGCAGGACGCAACACCATGGACATCCAAGATCACGACCCCTTCGAGGATGAGGAGGACTACTTGGAGTACCGCCAGGAGATCGCAGACCAGGAAAGCAGCGATGGGTACCACCAGCACATCGAGGGGCAGCAGGCCAGCCTAGAGTTCAGCCAGACCGTTCGCCGTCGAGCAGCTGGACCTGCTTCTCACCCACCAGCAGGACGCAGCACCATGGACGTCCAAGACCACGACCCCTTCGAGGAGGAGGAGGACTGCCTGCAGTACCGCCAGGAGGCCGCACCAGGAGGACTGCGATGGGTACCACCAGCGCATCGAGGGGCAGCAGGACAGCATCGGCTGCGGCCAGACCGCTCGTCGTCATGCAGCTGGATCTGGTCAAACCGCCCCAGGTGACACGCACTGCCCACCTCCTCTGCCAGCTGGCACTCTGGAGGCAGAGGGTACCGATCACCTGGGGAGTCAGAACCAAGCGCCGCCAAGCCCAGAGGCAGATGAGCAAAGAGAAATGGGCCTGCCCCCATCAGACCCCTGGAATGATGACCAACACCAGCGAGAGCGAGAAGACTACGTGGCCATGAGAGACGACCTGGAGTACTGGGCGGCCATCTGGATGGATAACTTGGTGCAGTTCCCCACGGACAACAGCAACTGGATGCAGATCTGTGTGCCTTTCCTGGAGACCATCCTGGGAGGCGGAGGCAACAATGGCATGGTGAGACTGCTCAGGCGTAGGTACCAGCAGGCCGACCTCAGCCACATCATCAGGGACCTCTGCGAGCGAGCATGGAGACATGCAGAACCACGGCGCCGAGGCTTTCTCCAAGGACTTACGCGAGAGGAGCCGACGAGGAGGCATGAATTGGAAATGATGCATTGGGGGGAGCTCGCAAACCTGGGGAGGTTTATGCGAGAAGTTATAGGCGAACGAGCACCAGAAGGAGCAGCGCGAAGACAACTACATGATGCTCCAGGTACAGGCAGTGGCCGGAGTAGCCGCCGAGAGCAGCAGGTCTGCACCCACAGTGGCCGCCAGACGCAGCAGCAGATCAACACAAGACGGCAGCTTGCGCAGCAGCTCAACCAGCCTGACCCAGGCAGGCTGAACGAAGAAGGTGCAGCCAAGGACCAGCAGCAGGCCCTCCTCGCAGACCTGAAAGCGATAGCAGAGGGCGCCCTCGTGGACCCAGGGACGATCAGCAGGGTAGCAGAGGAGGTAAAGAGCATGGCCAAGCTACTCACAAAGGCGGTGAAGAAGGCGTACATCCACTGGGTGCACGACGCCACGGCAGGCAGTGCGAAGATGGCCCACGCCTACACCAAGGCAGCGGAGCGCAGCCATCTGGAGGACATCCTGGAGCACGAGGGCCAGGTCATCAACCACCCGCAGCAGCTGGTGGACTTGCGCAAAGAAGCATGGCAACGCAGGTGGACACGAGATGCGCAGAAGGCCGAGAGGATCCAAGAGGCGCTGGCCAAGCTGAGGCAGGCTGCCTTGGCCCAAGAGAATGCCCTCGAGCCCATCAGCAAGGACATCATAGGCTCCATCATCCAGCACCTGAAGCGCAATGCTGGCCAAGGAGCGGACTGGTGGAGGGCTCCAGAGCTCAAGGCCATGGGCGCCCAGGGGCTGGAAGATTTCGTGCAGTGCCTGACCAGCTGTGAGCAACGGGCAGCTTGGCCGTGGCAATTCTACCTGGTGCTGGAGCTGCTGCTGGGTAAGAAGCCAGGAATCGGTGGAGAGCGCCCCATCGGCCTCATGCCCATGCCGTACCGCATCTGGAGCGCAGCCAGGAGGCCCATCGTAGCCACCTGGAGCAAGGCAGCGGCGGGCTTCTGGGATACGGCAGTAGCTGGCTCCTCAGCGCTACGAGTGGCAATGCACAGACTGATGAGGGCAGAAGCCGCCACGGAGATGGGCTTTCATGCAGCAGGAGTGTTCTACGACGCGGCAAACTTCTACGACAACATAGGCCTCGACCAGCTGATCGAGAAGGCCAGTGCCCTCCAGTACCCGTTGCTGCCGCTGGCAATGGCCGTGCAGATGTACCTTGCGCCCAGGGCCATCATGGCCCACAGCCTCTTCTCGGACATCTTCGAGCCTGCCAACAGTATGGTAGCTGGCTGTGGCCAAGCGGTAGACCTCACCAGACCGCTTTTGCATGGTATCCTGGATGCAGCGCACAGGCACCACATCTTCGTCGTCATGCAGCAGTACCTGGACGACTTGGCCCTGCAGGTAGAGGGCGCGCGGCGGCAGGTCATTGACCAGATCAAGCACGTGGCAGCGCTGGTGCACGATGGATTCAAGCGGCTCGCGATCCCCATCTCTGTCAAGACGGCAGTGGTGGCCTCGGACAAGGACCTCCAGGCAGAAGTCGCCAGCATCCTGGACAGCCTGGGCACCCCCAACAAGCAACCAGGGGTAGTGCGCGACCTCGGCGTGGACACCAGCCTTGGAAAGCAGCTGCGGCGACCCACCCATGCCTCGCGCCAGGCCAAGGCCAAGCAGAGGGTGGCCAAGCTCAGGGACCTAGCGAAGACGGACGCCAGAGGCGCGGCAAAGGTCTATTCAGCAGGTGCCTACTGCCAGCAGTCTTGGGACTTACCAGCGCACGGCATCACGCCCACGGAGGCGAAGTTGGTCAGGGCAACGGAGGCAGCGCTCCTCACAGGCGGACACAAGGCAGGACGCTGCACGTCCACCATCCTCCTGATCCAGAGGGGTATGCAAGAGGCAGTAGCCCGAGCTATCGGCGACCAGATCAAGCAGTTCTGGCTCACCGTAGTCGACCACCCGACGGAGCTCAAGAGGTACCAGAGGGGCTGGCTCCTGCTCTACGCCAAGCTGGGCGCCCTGGAACCCAACCGCAGGTGGCAGCAGGTCAAGGGGCCTATGGCAGGGGTCATTGTGCAGTTGCTTGGGTTAGGCTGGATACCGCGACGCCTGGACAGCTGGATTAGCCCAGCAGGAGACGAGTGGGCCTACAAGCCAGATGTCATTCCCCACTTCGGCGCGCTCCTGCATGAAGTCCAGCAGAGCGCGCAGCAGCAGCTCTGGCAGCAGGCAGCTGGCCATCGCAGTGGAGAAGGACTTCAGGCTGGAGGCGACCTCTATCAGCTGCAGCGCCACCTGAGGAGGAGGAGGCGTAAAGGACAGCATGCAGAGGCAGCCATGCTGGAGACCATAGCGGTGGCGGGCATCTGGACCAGGGAGCGTCGCAGGGCGGCCAACGTCAACCAAGAAGGCGATGACGCCTGCGCGAGATGCGGCGAGGCGATAGAGACAGAGGAACACCGCTACTACGCATGCCCTGCCAACGCAGAGATAGGGCACAGCAACGACACCGACCTGGCGAAGAAGGCGAAGGACGCGCTGGACCAGCGGCAGGACCTGCATTTCTGGCTCCGAGGCATCCCGCCAGCGGCCTGGGCAGCCAAGGTCGACCCAGACGAGGACGCGGCGAAGGCGGCGCAGATCTTCTGCACCAGCGAAGAGGCTCAGGCGGCAGCCCAGTCAGGGCACAAGGTTCGAGCAGACTATGTGTTTACGGACGGCTCAGGTGGTGCAGGGGAAACGGCCAGGGACCCCCGCCTCAGACGCTGCGGCTGGGCAGTGGTGGCTTTCAGGTTCGACGAACAAGGACGTCCACGGGAAGTGGCTGCCTGGTACGGCACAATCAGGGCACCGCACACGGTGCCACGGGCAGAGCTCACCGCCATGAGCAAAGCCATCGGGTACACCACGGCGGCGACAGCCAGGGGGCTCAACATAGTCAGCGATTGCAAATACGCCCTGGACGCACTCAAGCAGATCCAGGACCCTGAGGATCTGGACTACAGGAGCACGAATTACGACCTCTGGCTCCAGACGAAGCAGCAGCTGCAGAACAGCACGGACACCATCATGGGCCACCACATCCCGAGCCACCTGATTGAGCACCCAGCCGAGCTGGAGAGGTGGAGTGGTCCCACCTGGTGGGTCATAGGAAACGAGATGGCAGACAAGTGCGCAGGCTGGGGGGCGGAGCACGGAGCACTGGACCCAGCCATCATCGCGCAGCAGCAGATCAGAGACCAGATCACCATGGCGGTGCAGAACCGGTTGCTGGCCATCAGCATGGCGGTGATGGTGGAGGACCCCATCAAGGCCCCTCAGCGTCCCAAGGCCAAGCGGCGAAAGCCGCAGACGGCGAGGGGCAGGGCAGCCCAGCAGGGACACGACCTGCGAAAGCTACATCCGCGATGGTGGTGTGCAACGTGTCGCAGTGGCCCAGCCAAAGGACAAAGCATCAGAGACTGGTTGGCAGAGACGGGAAAATGCCTCGGGAAGTACGGCGGCCACCAGGACCAGCACGGCAACGTCAGGCTCGACTTCAAGGCGGTGCAGATCGGTACGCAGGTGGTGCACGTCTCCCACAAGACGCAGTACACCCATGGCTGGCTCTGGTGCGAGAAATGTGGCGGCACCAGCTACCTTGGGGACCACAAGAGCAGGATCGTGGCAGGAGTGGCAAGGAAGCTGGCAAGGCAATGTCAGCCCCCAACAGCAGCAGGGCGGCGAGTTTTGGAGGGCATGCAGAGGGGCAAACTGCCAAGAGGAGCTAAGCCAGCAGCAGACCCAGCTGATGAGGGTCTCGAAGAGATCACCATGCCAGGAGTCTTCAAGCTCGGCCTGAGTAACCACGAGGCGATCGATCTGGACGGGGACAGCTCAGAGGCAGGGGACCCGCAGCCAGCTCCACAGCAGCCACCCAGCCATCCGCACTCTGTCGTCCACGCCAGCTGGGGGCTCGTCGACCACATGGAGGGCTACGCGGAACAGTGGATGAACATGGTCGACCAAGAGGTCTGGGACGATATGGACGACTGGATGGAGCACTGCGTACCGTACCTCCTGGCCATCACCAATGTGGGTGGCAGAACGGACACGCAAGAGCAGACCAGGGCCGTCACCGTGCAGGAGCTCCAGCAGATCAAGGACTTCTGCGAAGAAGTCTGGCGCAACACGCACCGCACGCGACGGAGGCTCATGACCAGGATGCTCACCCTCCCGTATGGTACAAGGCAGCAGGCAGCTAGAGTGCACATGGACGCCTTCCAGAATAGAAGGAACAACATCCTAGCGCACAGCATTCCCAGCAGCGAGCGCAGGCCGCTGCCGAGAACAGCGGAGGCCAGCCGAGAGTGGTCACCAGAGAACCTGGACGATGACGACTCGACCCCAGACAGTGAAGCCCCAGAGCTGGAGGGTGAGCCGAGCAGCCAGGAGATTGAGACCATGGCGGGACCTGATCAGAGGCACGACGCCAACAGCCTGATGCAGACGGCAGTGCAGGTGGCAGTAACGCTGACCAAGCCAGTGGGGCCCGACCTGCTGAAGTTCGTGAGCGAAGCCGACGAGGTCGGCCTGCTCCACCCAAGGCTTCGACACAACAAAGGAGAAGCTGACCAGGACCCCGAGCAGGAGGTGGCGTGGCTCGAGAGGAACAGGCTCGAGCAGCTCATGCAGTCGCTGGCAGGCTGTTGGAGCCAGAAAGAGGGCGAGCAGGGCTGGCCATCGTGGCAGGCCGCGTGCGTGCCCCATGTGCTGAGGGCGCTGCAGACTGGCGTCTATCAGAGGCTTTTCAGCAAAGAGTCAGGGGCGAGCCGCCAGCGCAGCCAGCGCCGAGCGGCGGAGGAGATCTGCCGCCTGGCATGGCTCAACAGCGGAGAGGCGCGCAGCCAGATCCAGCAGCAGGACCCGAAGGAGACAGAGCGGCGCAGAGCAACGGCTGAGCAGATCCTGGGCGTGACTGAACCAGAGGTGAGGAGCCGCAGCCCGCGACCGCAAGCAGCAGGGCGAGTGCCAGGCAGGGCTCCAGCCAGACAGCCGAGGAGGCCCCAGTGCGGAGAGGGGACAGGCCACCATGGACCCCTGCGCGGCGATGGGGCTAGGCCGAGGAGGACCCCAGCGTGGCGAGGGGTTAGGCCACAGCCCTGCGCCAGACGGGATGCAGAGGGGTGCCCGTCCCCCACCAGCAGGACGCAGCACCAAGGACATGGCAGACCTCGACCGCGTCCCTGAAGAGGAGAACAGCGAGGATTGCCCCCAGCAGGCCGTAGACAAGCAACGCAGCGATGACAACCACCAGCAGTTCCCAGATGTACAGCACAGCATAGGGCACCACCTGGCAGACCGCAGAGGACCCCAGCGTGGCGAGGGGTTAGGCCACGGAGGACCCCAGCGCGGTGAGGGCTTAGACCGCAGCACCAAAGGCAAGCAGAGGATCGAGGCGGAGGTCCCTGACGAGCCCAGTGAGCATGACGCGGACGTCTTGACCAACAGTGTGGTAGACAGGACCTCGCAACTAACAGGGCGGACCCATACCCTGGGAAACCGACAGACTGAACGCGAGGGGGAGGGCTTGGCCCGCGGATACCACGTGAACCGCGAACACAGCGAGTGGCATAGTCGGGGGACCTCGCCTGAGCCAGTGGGCAGCAGCACCGAGGATGGGGACAGTGCGAGACTCGGCGCTCCCCCGCGTGGCGAGGGGTTAGGCCACAAACCAGCGCAGCCTGAGAAGGCGGCAGACTACGACGACGCAGACCTGCAGCGGGTTTGGACAAGATCTACGGCGACCCTCCCCAGCGCGGTGAGGGGTTAGACCGCAAGGCACCCCTGCGTGGCGAGGGGTTAGGCCACGGCAATCCCCTGCGCGGTGAGGGGGTAGACCGCAGGACCAAAGGCAAGCAGAGGCTTGAGGCGGAAGCCTATGACATGCCCAGTGAGCACAACGCGGACCTTTTGACCAACTGTGTGGTAGACAGGACCTCGCAACTAACAGAGCGGACCCATACCCTGGGAAACCGACAGACTGAACGCGAGGGGGAGGGCACGGCCCGCGGATACCACGTGAACCGCGAAAACAGAGAGTGGCAAAGTCGGGGGACCTCGCCCGAGCCAGGGGGCAGCAGCACCGAGGATGGGCACAGTGCGAGACGCGGCGTACCCCCGCGCGGTGAGGGGTTAGACCGCAGCAGGCCCCAGCGTGGCGAGGGGTTTGGCCACGGAGTACCCCAGCGCGGTGAGGGGATAGACCGCAACGATCCCCAGCGTGGCGAGGGGTTAGGCCACGGAGGACCCCGTAGTGGTGATGGGTCAGACCGCAGCAGGCCCCTGCGCGGCGAGGGGCTAGGCCACATGGGACCCCAGCGCGGTGAGGGGTTAGACCGCAGAAGGCCCCTGCGTGGCGAGGGGTCAGGCCACGGAGCACCCCAGCGCGGTGAGGGGTTAGACCGCAGCAGCCCCCAGCGTGGCGAGGGGTTAGGCCACGAGTTTCCCCAGCGCGGTGAGGGGTTAGACCGCACCGACCCCCAGTGTGGCGAGGGATCAGGCTACGACGGACCCCAGCGCGGTGAGGGGTTAGACCGCAACAGGCCCCTGCGTGGCGAGGGGTTAGGCCACCACGGAGCACCCCGGCGCGGCGAGGGGCCAGACGCCAGCAGACCCCAGCGTGGCGAGGTGTTAGGCCACGGAGGACCCCTGCGCGGCGAGGGGTTAGGCCGCAACGCGCCCCAGCGCGGCGAGGGGTTAGGCCACAGCTCTGCGCCAGGCAAGGCGGTCGTGAAGGCCCATGAGTCCAGGGACCAGCAGCCAGGGCGGCCCCTGGAAGAGCGCAGAGCTGAGGAGCGGCTGCGGCCGTCCATCAGGCTGCTCCTCAAGCTCTGAGTGGGCGGCGGCAGCATTTCTTCAGACTGCCGCTGCTCACGGGGCGACTCCATGAGTCACAGAGTGGCGGCAGTACGACGCCGTGAGATGAGGCCGCTGGCCCACCCCGCCTCGGGCCGTTCTGCCTGCGCGGAGTGCCGAGACCAGGGGCGCCCACTCACGGGCGGGAGCACGCGGGTTTAAAACTCCTCCGCTCCTCCTCCTCCTCCTCCTCCTCCTCCTCCTCCTCCTCCTCCTCCTCCTCCTCCTCCTCCTCCTCCCCCTCCTCCTCCTCCTCCTCCTCCTCCTCCTCCTCCTCCTCCTCCTCCTCCTCCTCCTCCTCCTCCCCATTCAGGTGGTTCAGCGAGCGCGGGCCTTTGGGGATCGGCCCGCTTTCCGCGAACCCCCAGACGCCGCTGGCCCTGCCAAGGGCGGCGGTGCACCACCCCGACGCCCGGGCGGCGCCAGAGCCGCTCGCGATCGCCCGCGTGGCACCGCAGGCTGCGGAGGAAACGGGCTAGCGCGCGGGCCACCCTGCGCCAGGCCGCTGCGCGCCAGACGCTGGCTGGGCACCACGGCGAGCACGTCGAGGCGCAGCCCGTGGCCATGCCGCCGCCTGCTGCAGCTGGTGCCGCTGACGCTGCTGGCCGCAAGGTGCTCCTGGGGCCCAAGGAGCCCCTCTGGCGCTGCCCAGGATGCCGCCAGGAGGGGCTCTGGGCCAACAGAGTGGCGTGCTTCTGCGGGCGCGACGCCCCTGGCCCCGCGGTGCGCGAGGCCAGGCGGGCCCACCAGGAGGCCTTGGCCAAGCGCGGGTCGGCAGCGCCCAGGGCCCGCTCACAGCCCCGCCAGTTTGGCCCTCGGCAAGGGGGCGGCAGCGACGCGCCTCGGCCCCAGCGGCCCGAGGCGGGCGTGGCCAACATCACCGCGGCGCTGGAGAAGCTCACGGCAGGCGGAAGCAGCTGCGCCGCTGGCCTACGCGGCGGACGCGGCGCCCCTCATACAGGCGATGCTGCCCTTCCAGCCCCAGAGCCGCCAGTGGATCCAGCCATCCAGGAGCTCGAGGGCAAGATCGCCAGCCTGGAGCAGACCATCCCGACGCTGCGCAAAGGTGGCATCAACGTGGGGCAACTCGAGCAGGACCTGGCAAAGCTCAAGCAGCAGCGTGTGGCCGCGCGAGGGCCGCAGGCGGAGGTCAGCTCGCTGGGCGCCAAGCTTGACCACGCCAAGGCCAAGCGGGTGCAGCTGCAGAACGAGCTCACCGAGAAGCAGAAGGGCGCCGCCGAGGCAGAGAAGCTCGTCGAGGAGGCGAAGAAGGCAGTGGCCGACCAGGAGGCGGCGATTGCTCAGGCCACCGCGAACATCACAGAGCTGGAGGCCAGCCTCAACCAGGCCATGCTGCGGGCCATGCCGCTGGGCCAGCCAGGCCCACCACCCGAGGCCCAACGCGACGCCGAGCGTTTCTTGGCCATGGCACCTGAAGCAAAGAACCTGGGACCTGATGTATTGGCCATGGTCGCCAAGCTTCTCACCAAGCACCTCATGTGGACCGCTCCCCAGGGGAAGCCCCCAGACGGCTAGAAGGGTGATGGCGGTGAGAACATCCCGACGCCGATGGACGAGAGCCTTGGCGACACTGATTTTGAAGAAATCTGCAAAGCGTGCAAATCCGAGGACAGCAAGAGGGCTTTTGAGGACCTGTGCCAGCGCATGGGAATGCGCAAGCGGCAGCGGCTTTAGCACATGCAGAAACAGTAGCAACGTCGACGAGGGGACGGATGGCGGCTCGTGTGGGGACGAGCAGCGACATGTTCACCTCAGTTTTGCGACGGCAAATATCACATCTTGGGGCACAGGGCGCAGCATCCTCCCGCTCGTGTCCGACAGCATCCTTTTCGTGCAGGAGCACAAGCAGCCACAGGGGCGACTCTTGGAGGTCAAACGCACGCTGAAGCACGAAGGCTGGGCCATGGCTTGTGCTCCAGCCATCGTTAAGGTGAAGGACTTCCAGGGCGGCGTGGCCGCGCTGGCCAAGAGGTTCATCGACTTCTGGTACGACCCGCAGGACCAAGTCCAGTGGCCAGGCAGAGCGTGTGTTGGGTACGCTCGACTGCCAGGGATGGGCGTGGTGGCGCTGTACTCGGTCTACCTCGAGGTCAACGTGGGGCTCAAGGGCCAGCACCTCGACATCCTCTACAAGCTGCGCGAGCACCAGGCTCGCCGCGGCCTGCCATGGGTCATGGGAGGCGATATGAACATGGACCCCGCAGAGCTCGCCAGCTTTGCAGGCTTCCGTGCACCAGGCATCCAGGTGCACGCGCCGACGGACCCGACGTGCCACGGCAGCGGCGGGACCCACTACACCAGGGACTACTTCGTGACAGGAGGCCGCGCTGGCCTGGCCATGCAGGTGCCCGTCGCCAACACCTCGCTCGAGCTGCCCACCCACGACGTGGTCCACATGAGCGTCAGCAAGCGCGCCGAGTGGCCCACAGTGAGGATGCCGCTCAGCACCGCGCACATGCCCACCACGGTGCCTGTGGGACCCCGTCGGGAGCCGCCCGACTGGACGGCGACGCAGCACGTGCTCGATGAGACCTACCAGCAGTTCGTGGGTCACGACGGACAGCAGGCGCAGACGTTTGCCGACCGCCAGGCGCAGGTGGACAGGGCCCACGAGGTGTGGCTCGGCACGGCGCGCCAGGACTTCCAGGGCATCGTGGACCGCGACGCCAGGGCCATGCAGCTCTGGGGGGGCCCCATCCAGTTCAAAGAGGAAGCCCTGCCCGGGATCTGGACCACTAAGGCCAACGGCAAGACCACGCCAGGTCGTGCGCTCACGTGGCTATCTGGGCAGCTGCGCCAAGCTCGAGGCCTCTTGAACATCTATCTTGATCGCCAAGCTCACCCGGGTGGCTTTGACCAGCGAGGCTGCCCAGGCCGGCGCCTCAGAGGTGCCATCGCACGCTGCCGTGAAGGGATGCAGCGCTCAGGCAAGTTCGGCGCCGCGTACCACACCCTTGGCGATTGCGACGACTGGTGCCAGATCGTGCAGGTCGTCTTGGACCGAGTCGGCGATGTTATCAGCGGGGCCGTGGCGAACCCCGAGACCGTCGTCGACCTATCGGTGCTGCCCCTGCACGACAAGGTCCTGCAGGGGTGGGCAAGTATTGCACGAGCTTGTCAGCAGCAGGATGGAGACGGGCCGCCTGCTGCCATGGGGCTCCCACCAGGGCCCTTGCCGCCGACGCAGGTCGGCAGGTGGCACTCCCTGCGTGACGACATTCGGGTGTGGACCGCTTTCTGGATCGACAACCTGGCAGGCGAGCAGTACTTGAATAAGGATGACTCCGTAACTTGGTGTGAGGCCTCCTTGGAAGAGTTAATGCAGACAGTCAGGCGCTCCTCCATCCGAGAGTGGCTTCCCTCAACGCGCCCAGGGCGCACGCTCGCACAGATCCTGGCAGAGGTGTGCGAGGAGGCCTGGGAGTACACCACCCGCGACAGGCGCGAGTTCTTCCGCCAGATCAGCGCAGACTCGAAGCTCAACAATGACTAGAGGGCACGAGTGCACGTCAACATGAGCAGCATGCGCGACCAGATCCGCCAGATGTTCAGGAACCTCCTGGGCACCAGGGCGCCACCGTCTTCCTGGGGACCTCGCCCAGGCAGGGGCCCACCCGAAGAGTACTACGACGACCGAGATCGTCACGGCCTGGGTGGGGAGGGATTCGGCCCCTCGTCGTCACACCACCCAGGCCACACGGAGGGCGACTTCGGCAACTCCAACAGCAACGGCTACATGTCTGCGGAATGCCTGGAAGCACCTAGCTGGCCAGCGCCCAGCAGCGCGCGGGAGCTCGGTGACCTTGGAGACCCCGCAGCAGCGCCGAGAAGGTCACCGACCCCTGGGGCCTCCCCGCCAGCGCCCAGCAGCGCGCGGGAGCTCGGTGACCTTGGACGCTCCTCAGCAGCACCGAGAAGGTCACCGACCCCTGGGGCCTCCTGGCCAGCGCCCAGCAGCGCGCGGGAGCTCGGCGACCTTGGACGCTCCTCCGCAGCGCCGAGAAGGTCACCGACCCCTGGGGCCTCCCAGCCAGCTCCCAGCAGCGCGCGGGAGCTCGGTGACCTTGGGCGCTCCTCCGCAGCGCCGAGAAGGTCACCGACCCCTGGGGCCGCCTGGCCAGCGCCCAGCAGCGCGCGGGAGCTCGGCGACCTTGGAGACGCCGCAGCAGCGCCGAGAAGGTCACCGACCCCTGGGGCCTCCTGGCAAGTGCCCCAAGGTGCGGCCCCACTCCAGGGGGTGGCCGATGCCCGCACCGCCCCAGCAGCCGCCCGTGGCTTGAGCACTGCCCTGCTCGCCGATGATGCGCCCACACCCCTCTGCACTTGCGCGGGTGCCGACCCTGCGCAGCCTCTGGACTTGCCGAGAACCAGCGGCCTGAACGACCCCGAGGCGGACCCGTTTGCAGAGCTAGATGACGAGCTGGACTTTCAGTTGCTCGCCGCGCAGGAGCACGAGCAACTATTGAATGCAACTGGGAATGCGGGAGAACCAGCCAGTCCTTGCTGGCAGGCTGGGGACTCCGCAGTCCCGAGTGCGCTCCATCAGGTGGATGGCGGTCGGAGCGAGGCGAGTGCGGCAAGGGCCTCGCCGACGCCTCCAGCTTCGACACCACCGCCAAGACCTACAGCGCGCACCACCTACTCGGTCCTTGGCGAGATCGAGCTCATCGCGAACATGGCGGAGCGCGTGGGCAAAGACGTGCTCAGCGGAAGTGTGCATGGCCGACAGGTATAGGGCTGGCGTGAAGTGCTGGCCGAGGACCACCTGCGCGGGGCGCCCATGCTCCACAGGTGGACGAAGGACCCAAAGGTGCAGCCGAGGTGGTAGACGGCACCGTGGGGCGCATCCAGGACCGTTCGGCTTGCCCAGCGGCTTTACTCACAGAGTACCAGGAGGAGCGGGCACGAGTATGGAACGTTCGTCCCCCAGATCAGCCAGATCAAGTATATCACGCCTTGCGCAAGGCCATCACCGCGGCCATTGAGCAAGGGGGCCATGACCACCGACAACACCTCCTTGAGCCAGAGAAGGTCAGAACGATATGCAGGTCATTCAAAGCCAGGACTTGCAAGCCAGGAGGCATACATCCACGCCACCTGGGATGGCCCAGCGACGCCAGGCCGCTGACGACGCTGCTGAACATCTGCACAGAAGCAGGCGTCTTCCCCACGGACGAGCAAGAGATGCTCACGGCGCAGTATCTCAAGCCCGCTGGAGGGCGCCGACCCATTGGCCAGTTCAAGAGCCTCTACCGAATATGGGGACGATGTCATAAGCCAGCTCTGCAGAAGCGGCAGCACGCGCTGGACGAGAGGGGGATTTTCAACACGGGCACTTCGCGCAAGGTCACCGACTGTGTGTGGCGCGCGGCGGTGGGAGCAGAAGATGCTACTGGCGAGGAGAGGGCCTTCCTCATCCTGCTCTGGGACCTGGCCAAGGCTTTCGAGAAAGTCTCGCACAAGATCTTGTGCCGCCTGGGCTGCGCCGAGCAGTTCCCTCTGCATGTGCTGCGCGTGGTCATCGGCGCGTTCCGCTGGAGGCGCACCCTCATGCTGGACGGCCTGGCGGGTGACAGCTTGCACCCTGAGAATGGCATCGTCGCGGGGTGCTTCTCAGCCACATACGCTCTGCAGGCGTACCTGGTGGACGGGCTGAGGGCCCAGGCGACCGAGCACCCCCAGGTCGGGATCGCGGTCCACGTGGACGACATCAGCCAGGAGGTCGTCGCCGACAATGCGGGCGCCTGCGTGGACCTCATGGTGGAGGCGGCGCGCGGGCTCAAGAGTGCCATGCACGACGAGCTCCAGATGCAGGTTGCCGACGCGAAGGGCACCATCCTGGGCAACAGCGACGTGGTCACCACGGAGGGCATGCGCAGGCTGGCGGGCTTGGGCCTGCCGAAGCCTGAGCACACCACCGCCGCGGCGAGGCCCCCGAGGGCGCCGCGGCGCGGGGCCCGACCCCACCGCCCACCTGCTACGGTGCGCCATCTTGGAGCTGACTTTCGGGCAGGCCGCCGTCGGCACGGAAGCGTCGTGCGCAACATTCACCCTGGACTTGTGCGTGGAATGCGGTGGAAGGCAGCCAAGAAAAGATTAAACATGGCGTTCCGAGCGGTGAAGGCATATCGGCAAACCCGCCGCATTTTGCACGCGGCCATCCTGCCCATGAAGAAGTGGGGAGGCGAGGTCAGCGGTTTCACGGTCCAGGGGCTCGACGGCATGAGGCGCATCACCAAGCAGGTCTACGGGCACATCCACATGTCGCCAGACGTATTCGGCGCCATGTACCCCGAGATCGACCCCCTGGGCAAGGCCGCCTTCATGCCCCTGGGCCGCTACTTTGAGGAATGGTGGAGGGCAACCGACGACAGGCATCGCCACGGCAAGGTGCTGCCCGTCACGACGTTGCGCAGGGTCTACGAGCAAGCCCTCCAGGACAACCAGAACGGGGCTCATGAGGCAGGGCCAATAGGAGCAGCGCTGAAGGCAACCGTGGTAGCAGGCTGGTCGGTGGAGAGTGCAACGGTCTTCGTGTCTCCACGGTTTGGCCGCCTTTCGGCCCTCGAGCACGCCCCCAAGAGGATGGAGTACTTCTACTTGCGCGACGTGCTGGACAGGGTCCGTGAGCGCGCCACGGACAGCGTGAGGCGCCGAGAGAACCTGGACGAGGAGGCCCTGCCTGAGGTCTGGTGGGAGGTGATCGCGGCTACCCTTGGCAGCAAGCACCTCACCCCGCTCGAGAAGTGGGCCATCGCCTCCGTCGCGGGGGGCACCTACCTCACGGGCGCCAAGATGGTCGAGTGGGGCTACGACGAGAGCGCGGGCACCTGCAGGCACTGCGGGGTGCGTGATGACTTGGCGCACCGCCTCGGACTGTGTGCGGCTCTTGCTGAGGGCCATGAGAAAGCGACCCCTCCTCCACCCCGCCGCCAGCAAAGTGAACAGGGGAGCGAAGATAACATCGGCCCTTTCTGTCCCAGGGTGCCTTCGGTGCCCGTCAGGCCCTCGGTGGCCTTGCCCGCGGCGCCAGCGAAGATGATCGTGCGAGCTTTCGTAGGAGACGAGCCCGTGCCACTGGATGATATTGAATTTGAGCCTCACCAGCCTCTCGCGGGTGACGGGTCTGCCTCCACCAGTGCCCTCGAGGAGCTCCGTCGTGGGGGATGGGCGGTGGTGCAGCGGGGGAGGGACGGGATCGTTCGCAAGCTCGTTGGCTCCCTCTCCTGTCAGCTCCCTACCTCCGCTCACGCTGCCGAGCTGCAAGCATGCTGCAGAGCGGCCGAGTATGCCGATGGTAGCCAGCCGTATGTTGGCGACAATGCAGCGGTGTTGGCCGCTCGAGCGCGCGGGCGCGCGTGCACCTCTAGCCCAGCTTGGCGTGGTGCTGGGCACTGGCGCCGCGTTCGACGCGGCGACCTCGCGTACAGGTCGGGGGTGAAGGTAAAGTCACACCAGGACGTGCCGGCCGCCCCTCAGACTGAGGGTGAGTGGCGGATCGTCCTCAACTCGTGGGCCGACGAAGCGGCCAAGGAAGCTCTCAACCTTTGGCCCAGGCGGGCCCAAGACGAGGCCACTCTGGAAGACGCCTGCGCAGAGGCGCGGCGTGGACTGGTGAATCTGGGGCGGGTGCTGGCGTGTGGGCCTGCTCCCAAGACGGAGTGGTCTCACCTGCCCCCGCGCGTTCGGCCACCGATGGCCGTGAGGCCGTGTTTTCTGCAGCACGAGCTGCGCGAGGTGGCCGATGGCCGCTGGCGGTGCGTTCAGTGCTTGCACGGCTTTCGGAGCTGGAAGGCTGGCATGGCCTCAGAATGTGGGCGCGAGGCGCCCAAGAGCTGGAGGGGCCTGCGTGAATTCGCGGGCTAACATGTTTTGTGGGGGGTGGTGATTGGCCCCAGGGGCCGCCCACCCGATCAGGGTGACTTTATGCTGTACTGTGCCCAATGCGCACAGTATGCGCAGCAGCATCCCGTCGGCTTGGCCAAGACGTGCCCTGCCAGACGGCCTGGTTTTGTCCTGGACAAAATGGGCAAGGAACGGCGGAGCCGTATCGAGCGGGGCCTCCACCCCAGAACGGGAAGGAAGGAGGTCGTCCTCGAGAGCTGGGCTCTCCAGGATCTTGGTTTCCTCACTCATGGGAGTGAGTCCAGTGCGTAGTGCACCCCCGTAGCTGGCATGATCGGCGCCCCACGGAGGAGCACAAACATCCTCCTCCCCATTCTCTCCATTGGGGGCATATTCCAGGCTTCGTGCGAGCTTCTTTGGGGCCTCTGGGGGCCCTCTTGGAGGCTTCTTTGGGGCTTCTCGGACAATGTGGGAGCTTTATGTGGGCGCTCTTGGAGCCGACTTTGGCCCGTCTTTGAGGCGTCTTGTGGCTCTCTGAGGCGTTCCGACGCGATCTTTAAGACACAGTGATTCGGTGGCAAAGCGTTTTGTGATGTTCCGCCAACTTTTCAGTGCACTTCGCCTCCTAATTACGCTATCAGGGCCTCGCAGGAGGTATCATGAGGCGTCTCTTGGCGGTTTCTTCGGGCCTCTTGGGGGGATCTTGGAGCCTGAGGGGTTCGTTAATCCTTGAGCTTAAATAAGCGAACTATTCAACCCCTCCGTGGCGGAAGGGGTCATTTTACCTGGGTTGCTAACCCCCTCCGTGAGGGAAGGGGGTCGTCGACGCCTTTGTGATCGATCCGAGAGAAACGCATGCCCCGCAAGCTAGAAGCGAACCATTGCGTGATCGGCGTCGCGTCCACGAGCCTCATCCTTCTCCTCATCCCGCGCCTCAAACCTACTGCCCCACTCTCGTTGTGCTTCTCGTCTTGCTTTTGTATATTTGCGAACATGGGTTAATCTCGCTCCTCCTCAACCTCCTCCTCATGCTCCTCATCCTCCCCTTTGTGCCCGTCATGATGCATTTGTCTTCGTCCTCTTCTTTCATCCGACCACGTTGCTACCGAACAAGGAGGGAGAGCTGACACAAATAACCCATATCGGGTTTTTTTCTGTTGTTTTCCGAAGGTATCTGTAGTTTTTCGAGGGGATCGAATCCTTCTGTGTTTTTTTCAAAATTTCTCTGGCCAGCCCAGGCTCAAGGGAAACAACCATCAATTCGGATGTTTTTTTGAAAGGTTTTCCCGGGTTCCCGGGTCCCACACTAAAAACAGTTTCCACCCCTCTACAACAACTCACCGAAAGCCACTTGTAACAAAACGCCCAACTCGGGTGATTTGTCTGAGGGGGGAACACCAGAACAACTTGTTTAATCAGGGAGTTTTCGCTGGTTTTTCGGGCTGTTCCAGGGTACTATTTCTGAAACTGCGGATGTTCAAGGTTTCTCCTGCCAGCCCATGCTCCAAGGGGGATAACCATGTGAACAAACCCAACCCTGCAGTTTCCGGTAGTTTTTTGGAGGGGTCTGGGCTCCCACAGTTAAAAACATCTTTATTGGATGACACGCCCGACCCTTCGCCGAAAAACATCAGAAGCAAAACAAACAACTCGTGTTTTTACATGTCTTTCGGGATTTCTTCGGCCAGCCCAGGCTGCAGGGGAACACATTTGAAAAACAACAACTCGGGGGTTCTTCTGGTGTTTTTCAATGGGCTCCAGGATTCCACAATTCAAAACAAAACTATGTTTGAAAATCCCTCCACAACCATCCCGAACCCCCCATCCCCCCCAAAGAAACAAGTTTTTCAGGGGGGTGTTGGTGGTTCTCCGGCCAGCCCAGGCTCCAGGGGGGAAACCACAGAAAAGCTTCCCAACTCAGAGGTTTTTCAATTGTCTTTCGAGGGGTACCGGGGGCTGACAAAACATAATGCTAGTTCTGAAAACCATCCAAAAACACCGTTCCGGAGAAACCACCGAGAACCCCCCCCAATTCAGTTTTTTCCATGTGGTTGTCATGTTTCTCCAGCCAGCTTGGGCTACAGGTGGGAGATCCACAGAAAAACCTCCCAACTCGGGGTGCTTTCGAGTGTTTTTCGAGGGGCTCGGGGGCCCCTCAACGAAAAACAGTACTATTGAAAAACACCCGACAACCCTGATTTCGTTTTTCGTTGTTAAACCAATTTTGTTTCAGGGGTTCACTGGTAAGCACAGGCTCCAGGGAGAAAGGCCCATGATACAAACTTTCTGGGTGTGTTTCGTTTTCTTTTTCAGTGTGGGGTCCGAGGCTCCACGATTAAGCGCAAGACTTATGTCTGACCCCAACCAATCCATGACAAAGCGCCAACTCTGTTTTTTACAGGTTTTTCAAGGGTTCTCCGGCCAGGGGGAACACCAGAAAAAGACGAATACTTCGACAGTTTGCGGGAGGTTTCCGGGAAAGTCCGGGGCCCCACACTTAAAAACATAAGTATGTCGGAAAGCCCCCCGAGGACCAACAAAAACAACTCTGGCTGTTTGATCGGTTTTCGCATTTTCTCCGGCCAGCCCAGGCTCCAGGAGGAAACATTTCCGATCAAAAACACAACTCGTATTTTTTGTTTTTTGTTAGAAATGCTCTGGGGCCTCACAATTCAAAACAACAGTAGGATTAGTTTGCACAGCTGCGTTCTAGAGCTCGGACCTGTTTATTTTCGTCGTGGTCGTCGTCGTTCAGCCCTGGCCCAGTCCTAGACCCTTCTCTTGCCCTGGCCCTGGTCCCAGTCCTTCACCCTGGTCCTGGTCCCAGTCCCCCTCTGGCCCTCGGCCCGGACCTTCCCCTGGCCCTGGCCCCAGCCCTTCCCCTTGGCCCTGGCCCCAGCCCCCCTCTGGCTCCTGGCCCAGGTCCTGGCCCCCCTCTGGCCCTGGCCCCGGACTCCACCTTGGCCCTGGTCCCCCCCCTCCCCACCTCTGGCCCTCGCCCCAGACCCTCCCTTGGCCCTGGTCCAGGTCCCCTGGCCCCAGCCCCCGTCGTGCAGGACTGCGCTGCCTTCGGCGAGCCCTACCAGGTCTTGACGTTCTTGTTTTGCTTCCTGGGGTGCCCTCGTGGCCACGGCCGGAAGCGGCCCGCGGAACTCGTGGTGGTCTCCGGTAGGGGGGGCCCGCGGGCCGGCCGTGGGCGGCGCGCGGAGGGCGGCCTCGGGAAGAGGCGTGGGCGCTCGGGCGCCTCGCAGGCCCTCCGAGGGGCCCTCCCGCTTCCCGCGACACACGCGCGCTCCAAGTGTGCCGGTGCGTGCAGTGTTGCGCCCGCAGGTTCCATTCGTGCCAGTGCGCCTGCTAGACCACCCTACATCACCCAGGCGTGCTACGCCCAGGTGATCTGAGGTTGCGGCCGTCGGCGCCCTGCCCGCGGGGCACCAAAGTGCCCCGGTGCCAGCGCCGCTCCGCCCCCGCCTTCTGCGAAGCCTTCGGCCTCCGAGCCTTCCTACGGAGCCCCCCTTGCCTCCTCGTCGACACCCTCCTTGGCGCGCCGCTTGCTCAAGGCTCGAGATGTTTGGGCCCCGCAGGGCGCCCTCGTTCATGCATCCACAAAGAAGGGCCGCAGGTCATGCGGCTTCCGCTGGCGCTGCTGGCGGCCTGGCGCCCGTCCGCCCTCGCGGAGAGGTCCGCGCCCCAGTTCTCCAAGCTCCAGGCCGACCGCGCCGAGGCCGTCAGCGTGCAGGTCGGCGGCAGAGCGGGGACAGTGGCCGTCGCGGTGGGGCACCGCCGCCTGCAGCTCTCCGCGGCTAGCGGCCAGGGGGCTGGCCGCTCCATGGGCACCGCCCCCGTTTCCTGCGACCACGCTTTCGGGGTCGAGGCCACGAAGGCCCACAGCCAGGAGAGCTTGATCGAGGTGGTGAAGACCGACGACCTCAGTGGTGCGCCGCATCAGATTGGAGAAAACAACTGGACCTTGGCCGAGATTCTGAAGAGGACCCTGAACAAAGAGCCGGCCTCGGAGCACGCGTTGAAGGTGTCCAGGTTGAAGCGCTTGCTGGCGTGCCTGGAGGGCTACGGAGTCGGCGACCGTGTGGAGGCGCTCCACTCGAATGGCGTGTGGTTCCCAGCCACGGTGAAGGAGAACTTCACAAACGGAACTTATCTTAAAGGCTACCGCCTCTGCTGCCGACCCCAGCAAAGGCAGTGTAGGTTAGTTTGCTGTGTGTGGTTGGTCCATCGTGCGCAGTGCGCCCGCCATCGCGTTGGTTTTGTGCGGGCGATCGCGGTTGTGCGGTGCTTGCGTCGTCGTGCTTCTGTCCAGCGCCTCTGAATGCTTGACGTCGTGCGGTGGGAATTTTCGCTCACCACAACACGTTTGCGTGGTGCTTATGTCGCCACGGGCTATTCTCGCGTTTCCGCGTTGGTGGGCGTGGTGGATGCTAGCGGCATCGTGTGCGTATGACATGGGGGGGAGGGGTAATGCCTCAGTTGTTCCGTGCTCCTCTTAGGCGCGTTCTTCCTCATTGTGCGTTCTCTGTTGTACCACTTGCTTCGAGAATGATGCGTACGTTTCCAGAGTGACGTGCAGCGTGCGGGCGTGAATGTTGTTTGTGCGGCGGGTCGTGGTGCCGATTAATTATGCTATGTTAGGCGTAATGTTCGGCGTGGTACGAGGCGTAGTGTGGGGGGGGGGGGTCCCGGGACGATCTTTGCATATGTAGCGGATGGCCCCAGGAACCCATAGCCAGAGGCCTTGAGGAGGCTGGCGGTGTCAGACGTGGTGTCAGGCGTGGTGCGAGGCGTGGTGGGGGGGTCCTGGGACGATTTGTGAAGGGTGGGTGGCCCCAGAATCGCACGGCCAGAGACCCTCTGGGCGCTGGCGGTTTCTGTTGTGGTGTCAGGCGTGGTGCCAGGCGTGGTGGTGGTGGGAAGTCACGGGGCAATTTTTGCATGGTGGGTGGCCCCAGAAACCCACGGCCAGAGACCCTCAGAAAGCTGGCGGTGTCAGGCGTGGTGTCAGGCGTGCTGCAAGGCGGGGTGCATGGGTCCCGGGCCCCGGGATGATTCTTGCATGGTGGGTGGCCCCAGAAACCTGTGGCCAGAGACCCTGCGGAGGCTGGCGATGGCAGTCGTGGTGTCAGGCGTGTTGCCGGGCCTGGTGGAGGGGAGGGGTCTTGGAAAGATTTGTGCATGGTGGGTGGCCCCAGAAATCCATGGTTAAAGACCCTCAAGAGACTGGCCGGGTCAGGCGTGGTGTCAGGCGTGGTGCCAGGCGGCCAGAGAACCTCGTGGGGCTGGCGGTGTCAGGCGTGGTGTCAGGCGTGGTGCCAGGCGTGGTGCCATGCGTGGTGCCAGGCGTGGTGGGGGTGTCCTGGGACGATTTTTGTATGGTGGGTGGCCCCAGAAACCTTTGGCAAGAGACCCTTCGTAGGCTTGCAGTGTCAGGCGTGGTGTCAGGGCCAGGCGTAGCGGGGGAGTCCCGAGGCGAAATGTGCATGTTGGGTGGCCCAAACAAAAGTTAGACCGAGAGACCCTCAGGGGTGAGGATCGGCGGAGTTGCGTCAAGGTCTCGTTTAAGCCTGGGCTGATTTTTTCGGGGATGGGCGAGTGGAACGGCTTGCATTGGCGTTGCCTCAAGGTTGTTGGTGCAAGGCTCGGCCTTGAGTCATCGGGTATAGGACCACGCTGACGTGGCGGGTGCCCATGGCACTTCACGCCTCCCCAGTCGCCCATTGCGGTGGCACCGATTTCATAGTTGTTATTTCTGGTGGGGGAAAAGGGAGGGCGAGGAAGGGGGAAGGATATTGAGAGGAGCGAGGTCGAGCACATGTCAGTAATGGTGGTGCGTGGTAGGCAGGAATAGGACGACTAGCACATATGTTTATCTACGAGCCGTATCGAGGGAGGTCTTGGCAAACGTCGGCGAGTTGGGCTCGGGGAGTTTGGTGCGAGACCTCAGGCTTGATCCCATGATCCCGCAGGTGCCCCCCAGCATGTTCCCACTGAGACCTCCCTTAAGTCGCTTCCGCGTGCCACCCCTCGCGATGGATCGTGCCCCACTCGGCCCATCATGGCAAGTCGGAATCCTGTCTGCCCGTTTGCCATCCCAGTCGAGGTCTCGTTGCATTTTGCGTGGAACACCGTTCTTGTGTTGGAATGGGGGCACAGACTAGTCCTGTTGGCTCGACCCATTGAGTGAACGCACTCTCCCGTTCTATTGTAGTTTTGTTGTTGTGCCGTTCCGTGTGATGGATGGGCGATGAAATTATCGTCGTGGGCGCATTTTCGCAGAGTTCTCACGGACAGCCTGGCGCAGAGTCTCATGCCCCACGGCGCCGACGTGCCAAGAGAGCCCGATCCGACAGTTCCGTGGGCCCCGACGTGTTGATAGCGATTCTCGGCTCTCGCCACGGACGGTGGTCTGATTGTTTCCGATTGGGCAGGCGCGGATTGGCGACCACATCTGTTGGCATATTAGGTTTCGAGGTGATGGATCGATTTTCAATTCATGTTCCAGCTGCTGAGTCAGATGATATTCATTTATACGGGTTTGGAGTGGTCAAGGCATACCGTTTGTTGCAACATGAAGATAGCGCGTCAGAGATCAACACCGAGTACGATCACGACATGCAATCCCATTTCATGACGCATCTCAGCAACGACAGGGACAGAAGGACTACAAAGTTTGGGTTTCAGGATGTGCCGTTTCAAGCTAGCGCGTATATTGATGGCCCCGTCGTTGTGCCGAGAGATCTTGCCAGACTGGGTTCGGGGGAGTTCGCGACCCACTTCGATGAGTGGGTGGATAACGGTATTCGTGTAAATGTTGTCGTCCATGATAGTGTTCCACATGCGACGGCATTCGAAGATCCACGTGGCGTGAGTCTGGGCGACCTGTTTGCGAGATGGAGGGCGATATATGAGTTCGACGGCTTTCGCGGGCTTGCTCAAAAATGGTGCGTACACCCGTGCATTGCGATCATGCAGGCTCGGGGATTTTTAGGGTTCGATATATATCAACTGGTGTATCGAGAACGTGCTCGCAATGTTTTCTGCCCCACTTGCTTGCCAGAGGCCGGCGTCAGGAGGCATTTGTTGCAGCAGCGGGCCCCTCCACGTCCAGCACGCCATGTCGATGTGGCTCCACCTGCCGATGCATTGCACGTTCGTCACGGCGATGGGAATGCGGGCTCAATGCGAGGGAAGAGATTCACTCCAGCACACCTCATCCGATCGTTGAAAGTTTCATCTGCTTTAAAAAATTGAGCTCGATGACAGACCATGTGAGGAAGTGCTTAGAGTTTGCCGTGCCCGGTGATGCAGACCAGCTGATGGACCAGATCGTCGCCAAAGATTTCGCGTCTCCATCGGAACGCACGTCGGTGAGGTCACGGATCAGATTGGACTGTGCAATGGTGTTGTTACGCCAGGCTTTGAACAGAGAGGGAGGGTGGATGCGACAATTATGGTGCGATGCGAGCCCTCAGAGAGGTATCGAGTTGTTTTCTGTGCGTGAGTTTTGTCATCGGCATGGCGACGTTGCCAACGCTCAGTTTCGCACTCTGCATGTGTGTACCTTGGGCGTGGGCCATTTCTCAGCATCGGACAAGGCCGTCGCCGTTCTTCGCAGCATCGCTTTGGAGAGTGGTTTCAGGGACATCTGGATCAGGCATTGGTGCGAGCCCGTTCCCGTCGTCTCCCCAGATAGTGGCACTGAGAGCCACATCATAGATTTCAAGGATTTCACTGAGGCGTTCCTCAAGGGCCAGGCTTATGAGACCAGCGCGGGCATCCCAGATAGCTTCTTGTTCCCGAACGCGTTCTGGCTACCGGAGGGAAATCGCGCGTGGGACCTCATCTTCAGAACAGCGTTCAAAGGGATGGAGTGGTGGGAGGCGTTTCGATTTGAATCATATCATTGGCTTCCTCCGCGACGACGGACATCGCGGAATATTACTCAACGTGGTGAAGGACCTCCTCCCCGCAGAGGCGGGGAACTTTTCCAAGGCCCCTCGGTCGTGCTTTAAGCTTCGATGGGGAACTGTGGCATTTGCGGCGAAAGACCTCCAGTGCATGGCCACTGGCTGCCACCTCAGCTGGGGCTTACATCGGATGCCTACCCAGGGACCCGACGCGAGGAGGGTTGATGCCATTGCGAAGGACAATGCCTTCTGGGCCAAGGTCAGAGTCGTCGCCGACCTCGGCGACGACATCGACGTTGAGAGGCGTTGGATGCGGGGCTGCCCTTGTCACGAGGAGGAGTGCATAAGCTTCGCGAAGAAGGGCAAGCATTTCCAGTGCCCCAACCAGCTCAAGTCTTGCAGAGGCCCTCAGATTCGCGCGAGGCTTCACGATGCCCTCGACAGATGGCGAAATAACCAGATCGCGCTCCGCACGAACTCCGACGATGACCCGACAGGAGAGATATACCGAGCAACGCATGCGGCATACAGCCACCTCTTGGGCCTTGCCAAGCACAAGTTTAAGTTCATCGATCACTTGCCGTATCGTTTCTGGGAAGCTCGGGACCCAGCAGTCGCAAGGACTCTTCTTGATATGTATCGTGCGGGCGTGGGGCGAGGTCTTCAGTATCACCGAGTGGCCGTTCGTTGGTGCGAGGGCGACCTGAGCGCCGACTTCATCGACCACTGCGAGGGCCGCGGCCTGTCCCCTCGACTGGATGCCGAGCTCAAGGCGCTCGAGTGCGCCAAGTTCGACGGTGCTGGCGCTGAGGCTGTTCACGGGCAGTTGGCGCGCATTGCGGTTGTATCAACCGCTTCGTCATTTCGTTTGGAATCCACTGCCCCTCTGTTATGAGGCCGTTGTATAGGAGAGGGAACAGAGGACAGAGTGTTTACACAGCTTTGAGGAATTAGTGAATTCAGCATGGGTCCGGCTTGAAGTGCTTCGAAGAAAGCGCACGCACCCGAATCGCAGACATATGGCTATATGCGGACCCAGGACACTTTGCTTCCCGTCGTCGTCCTCGCCCTTGCTCCGTTCCCCTTCCTTTCCTCCCTCCCCTGGATGGTGTCGAAAGCGTCCGCGGCTCGGGCGGGGGAGAGCCCCTTCCCACCTCCCTCATTATTCCTCGTTCCTCTTTGCCTCCCTGCTCCACCATCCGTCGTCCTACCTCGCCCACCCTCCTTGTTCGAAAAGTGAAGTCCCTGGCGCCGCGTGCCCGCGTCAGCGGTAAATGCTTTTTCGATATCCGAGCACAGCGGCGCAACCAAACAGAGGGGACTGCCAATGCGAGATTTCGGGGCGCACCCAAAATGCGGGCGGCACGGCCGCCGAACACAGTCGCATCGCTAACATGTAAATTATAGGTGCCTGCGGCGAGGTCCGCCCCCCTTGCCAGAGCAGTGATCTATATGGCGACGCGTGGAGCTTTGACTGTTAAGAGGTCCTTGACATGTGACATCTCTCGTGTTTTCGGATTGCTGCGCGGCATTCTTTGGGGTCCTTCGAGGCCTTTTGGGACGTCTTCGGGCCGTTGGGGGCCGCTTTGGCGCCGCGTTGCACCGCGGCCGCCCTGGGCCAGGGAAGCGTGTATTTGCGGCTCTCTCGGGGGCGCCCTGGGCCGGGGAAGTGTGTATTCGCATTCCCCCCCAGCTGGGCATGTCGACCTCGGTTCTGGGTTGGCAAAGTCGGGGCGCCGTCGAGGTGGCGAGCGTTCACTTTTTCGAAATACACAGATCAAGGTGTGATCTGTGTACACAGTTTGTGTCTTCAACTGTGTATTTTCGTGTGTGGGCCCGCTGTTTACACAGATCGTGGTGTGATCTGTGTACACAGATCTCGTTCCCATCTGTGTATTTGGGGTGTGCCCCTCGCGGGTGGTGTTGAATGGGCGGGAACTTTCGCGTTTCTCTTCCGGCTGGTCCAGGGGCGGCGTCGTGCGCGGTCGAAATACACAGTTCGTGTCTCCAACTGTGCATTTGTTGCGCGCCTCTCGCTGGAGTGGTCACTGGGCGGGAGTTTCCGCGGGTCTCCCGGCTGGTCCAGGAGGGGGCCGTGGTCTGGGCATGCAAAGGCGCGGGGGGGTGGGGATGGTGGGCTGTGGGAAGGAAGGGGTTCGATAGGAGGGGTGGCCGAGGGGCCAAGGATGAACGGGACTGGACGAGAGCGGAGGAAGAGAGCCCAGGAGGATTTGCATCATCGGCGTCAGCATCACGAGGGCGAGGGAGGTGGGGGAGGGCAGAAGTTGGGGGCATGATGTGCACTAGGGCGTAGAGGATGGGAGGAGGGCAGGCATGTGGACGATGGGGGAACGAATCCGGCGCAGGAGGACGACGAGGAACGACGTGAATTGACACATGGGGGGGGGGCAGTGTAGATGAAGGGCATGATGAGGACCGGGGCAATCGGAGGGGCATGAGGAGGGTGGGGCCGCAGCGAAGGGATATTTGGAAAAGGCGGGGGATGGGGCATGAGTTCGAGGCGGGCGCCAGCTAACGATTAGCTGAACAGTGTTTTGCGTGTCCGCGCACCCCCAGAGCACAGTGACTGGTTGCAGAACTTTATGATCTGGGTAATCGTGCGCTTCGTGCTTCCAGGCCGAAGGCTCGAGTCCGCGACGCCCGTTGGCGTCGCGATGATGCCGCCCCGATCTGCCAGACAGCATATGCACAGATACGCAAAATATGTGTTGCAACGTTTGTTTCATGACCCTCTCTATATTAACAGACCCACGTTGGAACCCAACATTTCGTTTCAAGGCCAGCGGAGTACGCATCAAGCAGAACTTGACGGAATACGACCTTTATTGTTCTCTCGGTTGGGCGAGCAGACTCAATGAGTTTTGGAATAAGCACAAGGTTGTCGTTCAGAGAGGCCTTCGCAGGAGGGGCCAGTTGACGCCCAAACGCGTCGGCGATGCAGACTTTCGCGCGGACGTTTACAGATGCGGGTGGCATTCTCAACAGGACTGGAGCGAGCTCAGGACATACATCATGGGGAAGCCGAATTCTCGGAGGGCGCAGGCTTCTACCACCTTCGGTAAGATCAAGAAGGACTTCATCACGACGCTGGTGAAGCCTCACCAGCTGTATCCCGTGCGGACTGACCAGGAGATGATCGATGATGCCAGGCTTCATCCATTGGGCGGTGATGGTGGGATCGGCGACCCAGTGCGCGAGTTGTCGGTCTGCGAGGTGCTTGACTTGAACCCGAATGCGAAGCGCGTCCCCGAGGCCTACGACGCGAAGACGATGTTCTGCCCCGCCATGGTCAGGAAATGCATCTTACATGGTGCTGGACCTTTGCCTCAGTCGCCTGTTCAACTTGCGCTTCGTCCATCTTGCGATGACTCCACTGTGATGGACATCAGTGCCATGTCGTCTTGGAAGAAGCTCAGGGATTCACTTCACATGTGGGCCGATCGCGCCCCGTCTGAAATCCACGGATGCCTCGACGTCTCTAAGCCAGTGCACTGGAACGAGATGATACCCTTACCATGGGCGCCTGCGACGTGCCCAGCTGCGACGATGATTGCAAAGATGAGGGAACTGGGGTGGGTCGAAGGTAAGCCACATCACCACCCGCTCCCCATTGCAGACAAACTCCTCAGTTACGAAGGCGTGGCCAGTCGGAAGTCGTACCTCCTTGCGTTGATGGACGCGGACTCTTTACATGCCCGAGGTTGTGATGCAATTCGCGCTGGCCAGAGCGAACTGTATTACCGCTGCCCTCTCAACGTCGACCCGGGGACGCCGCCCAACCGCAATGCTGAGTACTACCGCACGGCGCTGAAGCAAGGTGGCTTCGGGGATCTGGCGGAGATCGTGGTTGGCGGCGACGGCGTGGAGGCGCCCGTCCGCGTCATGGGCGCTGCGCTCGGAGCTGGGCCCCGTCCTCTGCCAGCTGCTGGAGAGGATTCCTTGGGCGCCCAGGCGCAACGGGAGGGGGGCGTGGCCCCGTGCCAAGCCCGAAGGGTCACACTTAACTCCCCCCCTTTCCTCTCTCACTCGTCCCAGCCTTCCCGCTCCCCCCCCCTTTCCAGTGCCCCCCTCGCCCGAACATGGCTCGGCGCGGGTCTCTGTCGCCCGCCCCGGGTGTTTTGGGGGCGTCGCGGCGGGGGCTTTGTCGGCTGGGTCGCACGACGGCCCAGGGCTCGAGGGCGACGCCATCGTGGCCGCCGACGGCGTCGAGGCGCCGCTGCCGCTTCCTGCGGCACCGCCCCCCGCTGCTGAGGCCGCTATCGAGGTCGTCGGCGGTTTCGGTCAGCCTGCGCCACTTGAGAAGATCCACGGTGACTTCATCGAGGGCTGCAGGATCCAGGAAGAGGTGTTCGGAGGCGATGATCAGAGCTACTCCAGGTGGACGGTCACTTGTCCACCATGCAGCTCCACGCACCACCGCGCCGGCAAACGGTGCACGAGGTCACGGACCACAGCATTGTCAGCCAGAAAGAACTTCGGCACCTCCGAGATATACGCCTACCTCGGCATCTGGGTGAGGAATGCCGCGCTGCACGACACAGCGGAAAATCACATCAGGGAGCCCAGGCCCACCGTCGAGCATTGCGCGCTTATTGCGCGGAGAAGGGTTGGTTATGAGAAAAACGAACACGTGCCATTGTTTTTTGCACGATCCATCCACCATCGAAGCCCCCACTCTCTGATGGTCCGCCTCTTCGTCTTGACGGCCCACCCCGCGGCCATGTCCCAGTTGCCTGTGGAGTTGCATCGTGGCTAGCTCCACGTATTTCTCCAAGTGGTGTTGGTTCGTTTTGCAATCTTTTCAATCACATGGGCCACTTGGGCCATTGGCTGTTTCAGAGGCTTGTGCACAGCTTTGCTTCCAGACGACCTTTGGTGTACTATGGCTGGCTTGTTTGCCTCGACCGCCCCCCAAGGTGATCGGTGTCGTCGCTGCGTGTCGCGCCGCGCCGTGCCTCGGTGTTGCGCTGGGCCGTGCCGTGCCGAACAGACGCGCCTCGCCGCGTGATGTCGTGCCGCGTCGTGCTGCACCGTGCCGTATCGTATCGTGTTGTGCCGTGCCGTGTCGCGTCGTGTTGTGCCGTGTCGCGTTGTGCCGTGTCGTCCCGCGTTGTGCCGTGGCGCGCCGCGTTGTGCCGCGGCGTGCTCCCGCGGCAATCGCGAGGGCGAGTTACCGAGTCACGGCGGCGACTACGATGCAGACGAAGAGGCTGCATCTTTCCATGGCACGTAATCCCCGACGCTCGGGGGGAACAAATGGTAACAGAAAGTTGGGCCGTGCATTCCATTATGCACGCATATCTCGTTTCCTGCCCAGCGCCGCCTGCCCCGACGCTCGGGGGGGGGGGCAAATGGTAGCGGCAAGCTGGGCCGTGTGCTCCAGTATGCACGCAGCTCTTGCCTCCTGCCCAGCGCCGCTTGCTATGCCGCTCGAGCCCCAGGCCGCGCCAGCGCTTCGCGATTTCACTAGAGGGTCTGTCCTTCCGCGCAGCGGGGTTGTTTCCGAGCGGCGGAATGCCAGTCGGTTTGGCCTTGAACATGCAGCCAGTACACCAGTTGAGCCCATGCATCCCCAATGCTGACGCATGTGTGAGTCGGTGCCGACGTCGTTGGCAGCCAACGGCATCGCGTCGTTGGTTCCATTGGCACCGTCGTCGTTGCGACGTGGCGCGCGTGCGCCGAGATCGCGCGCGATCTTCAACCAGTTGCGCCGTCCGTCGCGGCGTCGCCAACTGGGTAGTCGCTGAGCGCGCGGTGGAAGGGCGCTTGTAACGCATCGGTGGCGCATCGAGGGCTGCATCGAGGAAGCACCGGGTATGCAACTGGGATGTATCGGGACTGTATCGGGGATGTATCGGGGTTGTATCGGGGGGGCATCGGGGGGGGGCATCGGGGATGCATCGGGGATGCATCGAGGATGTATCGGGGATGTATCGGGACTGTATCGGGGATGTATCGGGGGTGCATCGGGGCTGCATCGGGGCTGTATCGGGAGTGTATCGGGGATGCATCGGGGATGTATCGGGATGCGTCGGGGGGCGCATCGGTGATGTATCGGGGATGTATCGGGGGTGTATCGGTGATGTATCGGGGCGCATCGGGGGTGCATCGGGGATGTATCGGGGATGTATCGGGACTGTATCGGGGATGTATCGGGTTTGTATTTGCGCAGCGCCATTGCAGCGCCGCGCATTCACAATTTCGGCGCCAAGTGCGCAGCGCGCTCGGCGCATGGAATCGCGCCCAGTCGACGTTCCAGAGGATTCTGGCTGGCGCGCGGGGGCCGCAGTCGCCCCCAAGCGATTCCCAGAGCGTCTCCGTCGCGGTCCCCAGACCAGCGGCCAGAACCGCCTCCAGGGCAGATGCCCTTTCGCACTGGGCTCGGATGCGGTCGCCCATCAGGTCGCGAGTGGCCCGCAACCCCGCGCTCTGGGATCGAAGGGCGAGGGCCTCCCGTCGCGCGAAGCGCGGTGGCAATTTCCATGCGGCGGCATTGCGCAGTTGCCGCTGATGCACCGAAACCAGCCCAGTCGCGCCAGTTGCGCGCGCCGCATCATGTGCGTTCGGCACACTGGCTGAGGCCAGCCTTGCCACGCGGTGTTGGGTTTGCGCCCGCAGGTCGTTGCTCTCCCTGCGCCCGTTGCAAGCGCTGCGTTGTGCGGGGGCAGGCGGGTCGTGATTTGACGCTGCGCATCGTCGCCATGCCGACGGTCGCCCTCGAGCGATCGGCGCCTCGCCAGCGGACTTTGGAATTCAGCGTCGCGCCCACGCGGTCAGCCCGATCAAGTTCACGGCGCGCCCGCGATCCTCGTCTTTGTCGCCCATTCGCGCCAGCGCCGATCGCGCGCGCCAGTTAGGCCCGCGTCGCTCGCCGCGCGCCTGAGGCGCTCGCCAGTTTTGCCATTCGCGGGTCCGCGTCAATCAGTTCGGGCGGCGCCGCCAGGGCCGAGTGCTATGCCTCGGATGGGGGCGCGACGTCGGCGCCGAGTTGAAGCCTCGCGCCTTCGCGAAGTGCATTGAGCACTGCGATGCAGGTTGCGCGCGCATCGGCCTTGCGGCTTGCAACTACTTGCCCGCGCGGTGGCGCGCGCGGCGCGGCGCGCGCCCGCGCTCGCCACGTGGCAGGACGTGTCAAGGCGAGTGTTGGTCGCCCGTTTGCTCCAGATCGCGCGCCAACGATTGGCCGCTGCGCCGTCGCGGCAGGTTGCGCGCGGACTTGTTTATCAGCAAGGCGCGCTTGCATGTAGCTATCAGGGCGTCCATCGGCGGTGCGTCGAGGACGCGCCGCGGGCTCATCGGGCGCGCATGGGGGGATGCGTCAGCGTGCGTCGGACGCGTCGGGGGTGCATATGTAGAGAATCGGGAATGCATGGCAGGTGCACACGAGATGCGCGAGGGGCACAGGACGCGCCAAAGGGGGGCAACGCAGCGCCGCCTCGCAGCGCAGCGCGGCCTTCGTTGATGCGCAGCGTGGCGAAGGGGCCTCGCATCTTCCCAACATGCTCTATCAATTTTTAAACCCCGCTGCGGCCTCCGAGGTCTGCGTTGGCGGCCGACATGGCAGTTGCCCACCTCGGCGGGCCCGACCCAAGGAATGCTCCATCGCCAGCGCAGTCGTGGCCAGCCCAACTTGCTGCGCCGGCATCGTCGAAACCGTGGCCAACATCATGCCATCCTGTTCTATGCGCGCGCGGTAGTGGCGCCATTCCTATTGCCAGTCGCGCCGCCATTGGCCACGCATGCGAATGCTTTCTCGGCGGCGGCTGGGCCACCGCGACTCCTATATAGCGGTTTAAGTCAGAGGATCCATTGCCGCCGTCGCCATTGCGTCAAAGCGCATGTCGACCGAGATCGCGCGCGCTACCTCCATTGTGGCGCGATGCGCACCGCGGCATCGCCGCTCGGGTGGTTCCCGAGCGCGGGGCGGCGTCACTCGGGGATGTACCGGGGACGTATCGGGGGTCTATCGGGGGTGCTTCGGGGGCGCATCGTGGATGCGTCGGGGCTGCGTCGGAAATGCATCGGGGATGCGACGCGCGCGCGTCGCGCGTGCATCGTAGATGCATCGGGGCTGCATCGGGGCTGCGTCGGAGATGCATGGCGGCGCGCTGGGGGTGCATCGGGGACGTATCGGGGGTGTATCGGGAGTGCATCGGGGGTGTATCGGGAATGTATCGGGGGCGCATCGGGTGTGCATCGGTGATGTATCGGGGATGTATCGAGGATGTATCGGTGATGTATCGGGGGTGTATCGGGGATGTATCGGGGATGCATCGGGGATGTATAGGGGGTGCATCGGGGATGCATCGGGGATGTATCTGGGATGTATCGGGGATGTATCGGGGGTGTATCAGGGGTGTATCGGGGATGTATCGGGGGTGTATCGGTGATGTATCGGGGGTGTATCGGGGATGCATCGGGGTGCATCGGGGGGGTATCGGGGATGTGTCGGCGATGTATCGGGACTGTATCGGGGATGTATCGGGGGTGCATCGGGGGTGTATCGGGGATGCATCGGGGGTGTATCGGGGATGTATCGGTAATGTATCGGGGGTGCATGGTTGGCCATATGGTCACGCATGGTACGCGTCGCATGTTAGGTTGCTTCCTTGCGCAAGCGTTTGGTAGTTCATGCAGTAGGTCGTCGAAAAGTATGATGGGCACGCCCAACATGTTTTATGTGGCCGTGTTGGATGTTTCCGGACTGGTCGCATGCGTTGGTGGGCGTTGGGACGCCGTTGGGCGGGCGTGGCGCGTGGGTGTTTTTCGGGGGGGAACGGCTGCCATTGTAACGCAACTCTGTCTTGAAACATGTGAGTGGTAAGTGTTTTCGCCGCCGTCTTTTAGAATGGTTGGAAGTACTCCCCCAGGTTCCATCCATTTGCACTCCCAAGTGTCATTGCTGACTTGACTGGTACTCTTGGGCGCCCCATAAGCCCTACAGCGCGGTAGCTGCAGGAGTAGTAGTAGTAGAGGTCATCGCACTTGGGCCCGCGAACGCACGCACGCATTACCATCATGAAAATCAAACTTACCAGTCAAACACTGCATGCGATATAGCTACACATTGGCCGTGCTGCGGCCCGTAGGTTTAATTCATTCGCGACGGTCGTGACAGTGCAGGTGGAACGCATTGTCGGCGCACGCGGCCCGATCAAAACCGAGCGGGTTTGATTGCATGACCCCGAAATTTATTCGCGGGGCGTTCTCATTTTCTCGGCGTCAGAACGCAACCAACCCCACGTTTGCGCGGTTGGCCGCGTGTCCCTCGAACGTCGATTCACGGGCCGATCGTAGCTGGCAGCTGGGGGCCTCGATCAGCGGCCCGACCCGTCCACGCCATCCGGAGAGTTTTTTTTTTTTTTCTTTTCGGAGGCCTTCGGCATGATATGTCCTTGGATTTGCCGTTGCACAGCGGCATTCGCATTCAATGTACGAGGTGGCCGTTCTTAGTGTTGCCAGCTTCGGCAAGCGAGCTCTGGATTGCATGGGGGGGGCCAGAAACGTTCGGAGCGCGCGTTCGCCCCTCCAGCGGCTTTTCGATTTGACACCCGCCAACCCCCAATGTGAATGATCCCCGTTTGTTCCTTCATCATTGTGTCCTCTCGATCCCCGCTGTGAGTCCTTCTTCGCCTGCGTCTTCAGTTTGAGGCCTGGGCCCTATTTCCGTTCTGCGACTTCATGCTGATTCAATTCTGGCATCGTTTCGAGATTGGGCGAAACCCGCGTGGTACATCTTTGACTTGCTGATGCGTCCATTCCGCAGAGCTGTTTGGCTCACACCGCTCGGTGAGTTTCCTTTTTGCCGTCCAAGATGATGCGCGACAGTCCCACAGGCGCCGCGGCAGGCACTCCCATTCTAGTGGATACGCACGTCGATGATGGATTGGATACCTTGCCCATCTGTGGTTAGTGGGGCGGACGCCGAAGTGATGGCAGCCGAGGCGAGCGCAGCTGCTGGCCTGGTGGCGGTCATCGGCACTGTCGCGGGGGACGAGAGTGCACAATCATCGCGCAACATTATTTGCGACATTTGCGAGTTCGAGTTCTACATGTCCCAGTGCGTCAACATCGGTTCCAAGGAGTACCCGAAGTATCGTTGCAAGGGGTGCGTCGCGGCAGCCAAGTACTACGACCGTGCGATCGAGTCGAATGGCGGGAACGTCTCCAAGGTGAAGAGCGACAAGGATCGTTACAGGAAGGCTTGCGTGCTGATGAGGGTCGCTCGTTACGACGACCCGCCTGGGCTTGCTGAGGCTTGCGCTTGCAAGCACTCGAGGGGCCGTTCCAAGGTGGACATGTCGCTGCACTTCCAGAAGTCGAGGCAGCACGGGGTGAAAACGAAGCAGCCCGTTGTGTACTTGAACAGGCGCCAGTACATCAGCTACATGGTCAACAACGAAGACATGAAGCGGGCCGATGCGATCAAGAAATGGGAGATGGACAGCGCGGACAACTCAGGCGTGAGCCGCGACAAGGACGAAGACGGTAACCTCACCCTCTGCGTCAAGCGCCCGAAGGCTGCCTGCACCTGGGATGCCATGATCGAGGCCAACGCGCTCCAGTCGGTCGAGAAGTGCGAGGACTCCGAGGACGACGAGTCATTCAAGGAGAGGGCCTTCAAGAAACTCAAGACTGGGTGCGACCCCAAGGGGTTGCTGAAGGACTTCGGCACGCTCGGCGACTTCGAAGGCGCCTCCACCGTGAAGGGTTGCGACGTCGAGATGGGGGAGGATCGCGCCCCGAGAGGCAGTGGCGGCCGGCCTTCGCTGGGTGGAGCCTCGGCTGCATCGGGTTCGGACGTTCGGTCAGTTGCTTCCTCTGGCGACCTCTTCGTATCGCCTGCCACTCCGACTGGGGACATGAGCCTCGTGGCTGCGAAGAGGTACGCCAAGTCGAAGCTGAAGGAGGTAGTCGGCAAGACGAAGAACAACAAGAACAGCCCGTACAAGCAGTTGGCCACCATTGTCAAGGCTATAGGTGGGCACGAGTCAGAGGAGCGCGTGGAGAGCAACGCCAGGCATGCGCTCGATAAGCATGAGGCCCTACTAGCGACTGCAACGACACTTGCCGATGACGCATCGCACTGGGGCGCCGAGCAGCACAAGGACATGGTCGAGAAGTTCAACGCAGAGATCACCAGCATCACGAAGAGCAGTGCCGACATCGCCGATATCGTCCAGAAGCTTAAGAAGACCCGCGCGGCTGACGTCAAGGAGAAGACGAATGACGCGAGGTTGATGGCAGCGCGCGTTCGGAGCATCACGAAGGGGAACTCTTTAGCACCTCAGGGGATGCCGAACCCGATCATCAGCTGGGTTGGGGAGTCCGTCCTTGGCATCCGAGTGGGCTCCGACGCGGTGGACCCGCAGTTCCACAACTTGACGCCTCTTGCCGACGACTTCGAGGGTGACCTCGACTTCTCGGCGATCTTGGCGTGGAGTCCGAAGTCGAAGCGCCAGGAACTCACCAACATGAAGGAGGAGTTGCACAAGCCGTACTTCAACTTGGAGGCCGTGGTGCAGGCTGTCATGGCAGGCCTCGGGTCGCCCAAGAGCAAGGATAAAGTGTTGATGGCTCGCGCTGTTCCGCAGGTCGACGGGAAGGGCCCCGATTGGTTGCCGAAGGAGTTCGGCATCGAGGCGCCGCTCAAGGTGTCATCCTTCAGTACGTGTGGTATCCCATGGGTCTTGGGTGGTGTTACTTTCGGCTTCCGTTCTGGCGTCGAGCGGTTCCCATTCTCTGGAGTCGGGGGCTTCCTCTACCAGCTGAAGGGCGCGGCACCTGTCATCTCCATTCCCGTGAAAGAGCTCTTGACCAAGGGTTCCAGCGCCAAGAGCGCGATGCAGGCGATTGCAGGGTTGGCTCAGGCAGATGCCAAACGGTGGATGTCGAAGATCGCCGTCGTCTCGAACAATGAGGAGGGCGGGATGACCTACATCCCGTATGGCTACATGACCTGGCTGCTGACAACGAGCCAGGAGGCGAGCTGCACGATCTGGCGCCAAGTGATGTGCCACCTGCTCGGGGTCAAAGTCGACAGGGCCGTGATGCAGGGTCTCGCCGACACGCTGGTGCCCTTCATGGATAGCCAAGTTGGCCGTGAGCCATGGGCTTCGTGCGCGGCCGATTGCCGTGCTTTCTTCACGACCTTTCTTTAGGATGGCCTCGAGAGGCCAGTCGGCCTCGTGGGGCCAGTCGGGGGAGAAGGCCCTCTCGGCCTTCTCGAAACGGTTTCTTTGCTGGCTGCGGCTGGCGCGCGAAGCTTGAGCTGTCGCTTAGGCGGGGGTGGGGGCAAGGACCATGGGGGCCAGGATGATGAAGAGAATGGTGGGAATAGGAGGGCAATGATGAGGAGAGTCGGAGGTGAAGAGGGGGAGATGGGGGAGGAAGGAACGCATGAGGAGCGAGACAAGGAGGAGTGGGACGAGCAGCACGAGTAAGAGCCAGTCAGTCTAGTGCGAGTTCACTGTTGCTGACAGCTCTCTGGACGGCGTCCGCGTCGGTGTCCTCTCTTCTATCGGGAGCCTCGGGCGTCGTCATTCCCGTCGCCGTCCTCTTTTTCATATTTCTCTGCCGTCGTTTTCGTTATCGCAGCCCTCCTTGTTGTCAGCATTACCGTCGCCGTTTCTCGTCGTCATCTCCGTCCGCGTCATCGTCGCTCTCATTGCTCTCATCGTTCTCATCGTTCTCATGTCCTTGGCCGCCTTCTGTTGCCACCCTCAGTCCGTCCTCGTCGACCTTGCCTCCCCCGTCGCGTCTGGGGCCCTCATCGTCGTCACCGTCGCCCGTCGTCCGTCGTCGCCCGCGCCCTGGCTGCCGCGGACGACTCGCGCTCTCGGCCCCTCGCCGACGTCGCGGTCGAGAGCGCGACCCAGGCGGCGCTGCGGGGGGCAGGAGGGGGGGGAGGATGATGGATGTCCTCCGACCTCTCTCCTCCGTCGTCGTGCTCTTCTCTCTCATCCTCTCTCCTTTCCTCTTGCCGCTCCCTGTCCCTCCGCCACTCCTCCTTCGCCTGTCCTTCCTCCTCACAGCCGCGTTCTCGGCCGCTGCTCTTCTCGGCGCCTGCCCGCGTCGCGGGGGGGCAGGGGCGCCCTTGACGTCGGGATGTCGTAACTCCGCCGATCCTCACTCAGGGGGCTGTAGGTGTCGGGCGTGGTGCGAAGTGAGGCGTGGTGGGGGGGTCCCAGGACGATGTTTGCATGATGTTTGGCCCGGGGGGGGGGGGGTCTGGTACTGTCTCCCGTAGTGTGGAGAGCCCCCAAGAACTGATGCCCAGAGGCTCCAGGAGGCTGGAGGTTTCGGACGTGGTTGGGGAGGGGAGGGGGGGGAGGTCTCGGGACAATTTTTGCAAGGTTGGTGGGCCCGAAACACCGATGCCCAGAGATTCCACGAGGCTGGCGTTGTCAGACGTGTGGGGGGGGGGAGGTCCCAGGACGGTTGTTGCACGGTGGATGGCTCGTAAGAACCGATGCCCAACGGCTCCAGGAGGCGGGGGGGTTGTCGTGGGACGGTTTTTGCATGGAGGGTGGCCCCAGAAACCCATGGCCAGAGACCATCAGGAGGCGGGCGGTGTCAGGCGTGGTGTCAGGCATGGTGCGAGGCGTGGTGGGGGAGCCCCAAGGCGATTTTTGGATGGTCGGTGGCCATGGAAACCAATGCTCAGAAACCTTGGGGGCCTAGCGGTGTCAGGCGTGGTGCCAGGCGTGGTGGAGGGATCCCGGGATGATTGTTGCATGGTGGGTGGCCCCACTAGCCTATTGCAAGAGACCCTTCGGAGGCTTGCAGTGTCAGGCGTGGTGTCAGGCGTGGTGCCAGGCGTAGCGTGGGAGTTCCGAGGCGAATTTTGCATGCTGGGTGGCCCGAGAAATCGATACCGAGAGACCCTCAGGGGGCTGGCGGTGTCAGGCGTGGCGCGGGGCGTGGCGGGGGGGTCCCAGGACGGTGTTTGCATGACGAGTGGCCAGGGGGGGGGGGTCCTGGTATGGTGGTTCTAGGGTGGATAGGCCCTAAGCGCCCATGCCCAGAGATTCCACGAGGCTGGCTTGGGGGGGGAGCCAGTGAGAGCCGACGCCCAAAGGCTTCAGGAGGCGTGGGGGGTGTCCCGGAACGATTTTTGGATAGAGGGTGGCAGCAGAAACCCATGGCCAGAGACCCTCAGGAGGCTGGCGGTGTCAGGCGTTGTGTCAGGCGTGGTGTAAGGCGTGGTGTCTGGCGTGGTGCCAGGCGTGGTGGGGGAGTCCCGGTACGATTTTTGCATGGTGGGTGGCCTCAGATACCCATGCTCAGAAACCCGCAGGGAGCTGGCGGTGTCAGGCGTGGTGTCCGGCGTGCTGCCAGGCGTGGTAGTGGGGGGGATCCCGGGACGAGGTCTGCGTGGTGGCTGGCCCCAAGAGCCCATGGCCAAACACCCTCAGGAGGCTGGCGGTGTCAGGCGTGGTGTCGGGCGTGGTGCCAGGCGTGGTGGATGCCCCTGGACGATTTTTGCATGGTGGGTGGCCTCAGAACCCATGGCCAGAGACCCTCGGGGGGATGGTGGTGTCAGGCGTGGTGTCAGGCGTTGTGCGAGGCGTGGTGGTGGTGACTATTTTTGCATGGTGGATGGCCTCAGAAACCTATGGACAGAGACCCTGCGGAGGCTGGCAGTGTCAGGCGTGGTGTCAGGCGTGGTGCCAGGCGTGGTGGGAGCGTCCCAGGACGATTTTTGAATGGTGGGTTGCCCCAGAAACCCATGCCCAGAGACTCATGGCGCTGGCGGTTTCCGGCTTGGTGTCGGGCGTGGTGCCAGGCGTGATAGCGGGGTGTCCTGGAAAGATTTGTGCATGGTGGGTGGCCCCAGAAACGCATAGCCAGTGACCCTGAGGAGGTGGCTATGTCAGGCGTGGTGTCAGGCGTGATGCCAGGCGTGGTGGGGGAGGTTCTCAGGACGACTTTTGCATGGTGGCTGGCCCCAGAAACTATGTCCAGAAACCCTGAGGAGGTCGGCGATGTCAGGCGTGGTGTCAGGCGTGGTGCGAGTCGTGGTGTGGGGTGTGTCCCAGGACGATTTTTTCATAGAGGGTGGCCGCAGAAACCCATGGCCAGAGACCCTGAGGAGACTGGCGGTGTCAGGCGGGGTGTCAGGCGTGATGCCAGGCGTGGTGGTGGGTGGGTCTCAGAACGATTTTTAATTGGCTGGTGGCACCAGACAACGATGGCCAGAGACCCTGAGGGGGCTGGCGGTGTGAGGCGTGATGTCGGGCGTGGTGCCAGGCGTGGCTGGAAGTCCCGGGACGTTTTTTGCATGGTGGGTTGCCTCAGAAACCTATGGAAAGAAACCTTCAAGAGGCTGGCGGTCAGGCGTGGTGTCAGGCGTGCTGCAAGGCGTGGTGGGGGGCGGTTTCTAGGGCGATGTTTGAATGGTGTGTGGCCCCAGCAACCCATGGGCAAAAACCTTCAGTGTCAGGCGTGGTGCGAGGCGTGGCGGGGGGGGTCCTGGGGTGATTTTTGCATCATGGGTTACCCCAGAATTTCATCGCCGGAGACCCTCAGGAGGCAGGCGGCGTCAGGCGTGGTGTCCGGCGTGTCGCGAGGCGTGGTGGTGGTGGTGGCGGGGGGGGGGGGGGGCGATTTTTTGGGGGGTCCTGGAACGATTTTTTCATAGAGGGTGGCTCCAGAAACCCATGGCCAGAGGTCCTCAAGAGGCTGGCAGTGTCAGACATGGTGACAGGCGTGGTGCGAGGCGTGGTGGGGGGTCCGGGGACGATTTGTGAAGGGTGGGTGGCCGCAGAAACCCATGCCCAGACACCCTCTGGGCGCTGGCGGTTTCAGTCGTGGTGTCAGGCGTGGTGTCAGGCGTGGTTGTTGTGGGAAGTCACCGGGCAATTTCTGCATGGTGGGTGGCCCCAGGAACCCATGGCCAGAGACCCTGAGGAGGCTAGCGCTGTCAGGCGTGGTGTCAGATGTGGTGCGAGGCGTGGTGGGCGTCAGATGTTCCTTGTTCCTCTTAGGTGCGTTCTTCTGCGGCGGGCCGTGGTGCCGATTGATTCTGCGGTGTCAGGCGTGGTGTCAGGCGTGGTGCGAGGCTTGGTGGGGGGGTGGGGGGGCGATTTTTGCAAATAGAGGGTGGCCAGAGGCCCTGGGGAGGCTGGCGGTGTCAGGCGTGGTGTCAGGTGTGGTGCCAGGCGTGGCGGGGGGGTCCTGGGATGATTTTTGCATGGTGGGTGGCCCCAGAAACCCATGGCCAGAGACCCTCGGGGTGCTGGTGGTGTCAGGCGTGGTGTCAGGCGTGGTGCCTGGGTGGTGGTGGGGGGGTCTTGGAATGGTTTTTGCATGGTGGGATGCCCCAGAAACCATCGGGGGGCTGGCGGTGTCAGGCGTGGTGCCAGGCGTAGTGGGAGGTCCCAGGACCACTGTCTGCATAGTGGGTGGCCCCAGAAACCCATGGCCAGAGAGTCCAGGAGGCTAGCGGTTTCAGGCGTGGTGTCAGGCGTGGTGCCAGGCGTGCTTGGGTGTTCCCTGGACGATTTTTGCATGGTGGGTGGCCTCAGAAACCCATGGCCAGAGACCCTGAGGGGGCTGGCGGTGTGAGGCGCGGTGTCAGGCGTGGTGCGAGGCGTGGTTGGAGTGTCCCGGGACGATTTTTGCATGGCGTGGTGGGTGGCTCCAGAAACCCATGGCCAGAGACTCTCAGGTCGCTGGCGGTCAGGCGTGGTGTCAGGCGTGATGCGAGGCGTGGTGGTGGGGGGGGGGGTCTGGAGCGATTTTTGCATGGCGTGTGGCCCCAGCAGCCCATGGCCAAAGACCTTAAACAGGCTGGCGGTGTCAGGCGTGGTGTTAGGCGTGGTGCGAGGCGTGGCGGGGGGGTCACAGGGCGACTTTTGCATGGTGGGTGGCCCCAGTCACCCGTGGCCAGAGACCCTCAGGAGGATGGCGATGTCAGGCGTGGTGTCAGGCGTGGTGCGAGGCGTGGTGGGTGAGGGGGCCCGGGATGATTTTTGCATGTTGGGTGGCCGCAGAAACCCATGACCAGAGACCCTGAGGAGATTGGCGGTGTCAGGCGTGGTGTCAGGCTTGTGAGCAGATCCCAGGGCACGTATTCCAGCGAGATCTGAGCTTGTGGGGTTTGGTCGGGAGGGCATCCTTCCGACCGTCGGGAGGGCAACCTTCCGACTCCCCACGGGCCGCCGGCGTGAAACACTGTATGGCACGGCATTGCGCTGCACGGTGCGTGAGGCATAGTGCAGCTCTTGTGTTGTAGTAGTGTATTTCAAATTTGCGTGTAATTAATTAGTTCCTCTCCCCTCCTCCTTGCTAGAACCTCTGCGGCGCGAACGTGCAGGCATCGGCGCGGCCCTGTTGGAGATGAGACTCCAGCAGGGGCCGCGCCACTGTAGCGAAGGTAACCGCGCTCGTTTGCCTGCGAAGCAGGCTACAAGAGAGGGCAACCCAGACGAACAGCTCGCGGGAAGACGAGAAGCTCGCTGGCAGACAAAGGCTCGCTGGCAGAGGCCAGCCCTCGAGGGCGCTTCTCTTCTCCCATCATTTTAAGCTTATGTAAGTGTAGTGAATGTATTTTTTCTCTGCTCCTCTTCCTCCAGTGGCCACATACAGTGCTCGCAGGAGACAGTATGCCGATCTGTCGACATGCGGCTCAAGCCACTTGTTTCCAGGGAGTCCTCACGCAGAGACCTCGCCGAACGCACCTCTTGCTACGAGCGCACTGCAGTGTCAAAAAGATTGGCGCCGCTGTCGCAGGATCTCCCGCCGAAGTCACCACTGCACAGTTCAGACCGGATGGAAGGACCGCCGCCAGAACATCCAGAGTCAATAGTTCCGTATGGTTCTACGTCCATAATTCCGGTCACGCGGGTTATGAGCCCAAATCGTGGACTTCACGAGGGCATCCTCGACGATGTGCAGGCGACCTGCCCTATCTGCCAGACGGCGGCGCACGAGCTCCTGGTGTGCGCAGGCTGCGGCGCTTTCGGCCACGCCGAGTGCCTCCGCCTTGAGATGTTCTTCGACTACCCGTTCTGCCAGGCTTGCATCCCCAGGGTTGCTGCCGAGTACGCCTCGTTTCAGGACGCGCAGAGAAGGGAGGCATGGCGCCGCAGCTTGGAAAACCAAATTTCCACGTGGAAGTCGCGGGCAATCGAAGCCATCGGCCTGAGCTCAACGATCGGAGTGGCCGTTGGAGGCGCAGTGGTTGCCGTGGCTGGTGCGGCAGCAGGGCTGGCTCAGGGAGCGGCGCGCGGGGCAGCTGCAGCTAGCAACATGCCTCGCTTGGCGTTGCCATCCACAACAGACGAGCCGGCGCTGGAGGGTCCTGCTGATCCGTTGGGCGGTCGGGTTGGGCAGCCACCCGATGGTTCCGCGGCAGGCGGGGCACATGCGGCGCACCACCGGGTGTCTCCGGAGAGTCGACCTGCTCCTCGGTGTCCGATGTGTTGGAACCCCGGTCTGGGCAACCTCCGCCCGATCCAGCACACGTACCAGGGAGACTGCAAACTGGCACTTCCGGTCACTACAGCAGCGACGACTCCGACCGCCACAGCACCAGCAGCGGCATCCACAGCGGCAGCCCCAGCACTACCGACAGCCCCAGCAGCATCCACAGCGGCAGCCCCAGCATTACCGACAGCATCAGTTGCAGCAGCTCCAGACACACCGACGAGGGCATCGGTGTTGGAAGCAGCAGCGGTCAGCATGCCACGCTCTTCAGGAACAGTGTATGGATCCGCGGGGTCAAACACGCCAGACAGACAGACGCTGGAAGCAGGTGCAGCTGGCAGTCCGTCGGGCGGGAATCCGTTCGATACATTGCCGCGTCGGGAGGGGGCCCTTCCGACAGCACCAGGCTCGCCAGAGCCACTTGCAGCCCTACCGCTTGAGGAGCGCGTGCCAGCACTCGAAAACATGATGTTGGACATTAAGAGGGAGTTGCAGACAATCCGACAGGAAATGGGAAATGTCCTCAGGGCCGCGAACATGGCCAATGAGGAGTCGCAGAAGGTCGCAATGCGCATGGACAACTTGGAGTATGAGTGGCTTCTCTGGAACGACGGTCAGCACAACGGCGCCGCCGATCCAGAGCAACAGCGAGCTGGGGAGGGCGGCCAACAGCCACCCCCACACGCGCTGCAGGTGGTCGCCCTGACCCCTGCAGTCTCTCCCCGGGCTGCCGGGGGAGTCCAGCATGACTTGCTTGGTCTAGAAGCAGATCCTTTGCAACAGTGGTGGGGCGCCGCCACGCCGCGGGAGGGTCAGAACAGAACTGCGCTTCCTGTGCCGCCGGAGTTGCCTGCGATTCTGGGACCAGGCGGGGGCGCTACGCAGCCCACAGCCGGAGGGGAGATGTCTGCAGGCGTTCCCCCGGGCTTCGGGCTCACGACGGCTGTTGCTGTCGGAAACCTCGCAGGAAGGCGACCAGAGGGTCACAACCAGGCTACGCATCCACCGCGCGGTGGTGCCGGGCAGAGGGGGGATGCTAACCCCGTTCCCGCGCCGCCTTCGGGTTCGGTGCTGCCAGACGTCACGACCGTTTCTCTGCTGGACTTGCCGGCCGTCGTCCCCGACGTGCAGCAGGGCGTCCTGAGCCAGAGAGACAGCGACATCTTCGACTTTCTTGTGGGGGCGCGGCCGCGCACGCCAGCTGGACCAGAGTCCGGGCTGGGCGGGCCTCCGGGTCTGGGGAGTGCGAGCTTGGCGGGCCCAGCCTTGCCTCAATCTTCCGCGCCGTGCCGTGGAGCAGCTCCGGGAGTAGTTCCGGAGAGCAATCTGCTCAGGGCTGCAGACATGGAGCTGCAGGCCCCTCCGGCCAGAACCGCCCTACCACCAGCATCGGTGACGGCGCCCAGTATGGCGGAGCTCAACATGGTCTTGAAGACTTTACAAACTCTGGTGCCGGAGTTTCCTAAGCTCGAGCCTGGAGACCCAGGGACTCGAGCACGCAGGCTCCAGCAGTGGCTGCTTCAGGTGTCGCAGGCCATTGAGCCAGCAGGCCACCATGTGACTTCGTGGTGGCAGTGGGTCCGTTCGTCAGCGGAGAGCACCCACACCGTGTATCTCTCGAAGCCTCTCGACAAGAGGGAGCAGATCTGCCCGCAGGAGGCGTTGCCGCCACAGCACGCCCAGGTGGAGTCGTGGATGCGCCCTCGCATCTTGGCGTGTCTCCCAAAGACTCAGCGCGAGTGGGTCGACCTCAGGGCTCAGGCCGGCGTGGTCGACATGTCCAACACCTTGGTTTACTACCTCTTCAAGTTCTTCGCCCCGGGATCGCCGGGTGAGAAAGACAGCTTGCTACGCAAGGTTCTCAACCCCAACGTGTGCACCAACGCTGGGTCCGCGCAGATCGAGCTCATGCGCTGGCGGACGGACGTGCAGAGGCTGAAAGCCTTAGGTTGCATGCCCCCGGACCTCATGATGAGCAACCGCGCCCTGGAGTCCATTTTCGGGGCCGTGTTCGACAAGGCGGAGCCGCAGCTGCACATGAGGTGGATCTCGCTCAAGAACCGACTGGGCCTACCCCACGTCGTCACGCCGGAGGCCTTCAAGGAGGTGTCCGAGTTCGCGGACGCGGAGCTCTCGGCTCTCGTCTTACTGGGGGGCACGTCTCTCAACCCCGGGTTGCCTTTGACGGACAATCAGAGAGCGCGGCAGGTACAGATAAAGGAAAATGAAAAGAAAAGAGCATCGCGGGCCGCAGCGGCAGCTTCCGAACCAGCGGCTTCGGCGGATCCTCCGCCCACGGTTGCTCGGCTATCCAGCCCCCTGTCGCCATGGGCGCAGCCTTGCGTCAATTGGCAGAAGGGCGAGTGCAAGCGAGGAGTTAGCTGCCATTTTCATCATGCCGGCTTCCCGGTTGAGGAAAAGCGGTGCTTCATCTGTAAGTCACCGGGGCACAGCTCCAAGGAGTGCAGTTGCCCAGGAGGCGGTGCAGACCCCGACAAGGACAAGCACTGGGAAGACTACAGAGCACGACGCAAGCAGGCTGAAGACGCAGGCAAGACCGGCAAAGGAGCAAAAGGAGGAGGCAAAGGAAAGAAGGGTAAGGCCAAGGGCAAGAAGGGGGACACCGACAACGGCAAGAACAGCCACAACGCAAAGGCATGCGTGGATCTCGCCCGGGCCGCCGCCGCTGGCGGCGACCAGAAAGCATTTCCCAAGGATTGCGTCGCCTTGGACAGCTGGGCCAACGTGTGGCTGAAGCACTCTAAGGGCAAGCCGGACAGCTACTACCAGGACGTGCTGCACCTGGCGCACGGCGAGTGCTACTGCCACAAGGAGACCTCCGCCAAGGGCGTCCCCATGGTGTATGTGCCGCGGTTGCCCTCGAACGACAACATCGATTTATTCCCAGAAGGATTTCTGTGGGAGCGTGGGTGCAGCATTACAAGGGGGGACGACCTCATTGTGCGGACGCCCAAGGGACGAGAGTTCCAGGTCCAGATGTGGGGCAACATGCCCTTTATCAGCAAGGACGTGCTCCACCAGATCTTGTCCGACCTCCCAGAGTGCCACGTTGGCGGTCGCAGCGGGAAGCCCGCGCCAATGCCTACAGCAGCAAGGGTTGCCATTGCGCGCGTGGATCTTGATCACCTCAAGGGCGCATTGCCCAAGGAGGAATTGAGCAAGGTGCGGGCGAAGTACAGGAATCTACCGGACCTCTACTGGCACGACGACGCCGAGGCGATCCTTACTCCCGACCGCTTCGACAAGCTGGACCAACAAGTCGTGCAGCAACCGTCCAAGGCACATAAGGCTAAGTTGTGGGAACTCTGTTCGGGCTCTGGTGCCTTGTCGGCACGAGCTAGAGAGAAACGAGTGCCACACCTGCCCCCAGTGGATCTTCGGTACGGGTGGTATACCCAACGGCGGCGAGATCAGATGCTCATCCTCTTCGGTGTCTTGGTGGTTGGCGTCCACTGCGTGTTCGCCGCTCCCAACTGCACTCTGTGGGGAAGCATGACGGCCAACATGCCGCGAGACCTTCTGGCAGCCCGCCGGGGCCGAGAAGGCCCAGGTCTTCAGTTCCTCGCCTTGGTGTGCTTTCTGCAGTTCATCATGGGCCGCCACTTCCTGATCGAGAGCAACGGCGCCTCCAAGCTATTCGAGGAGAGCCCGCTGCGAGTCCTCAGTCAGTTGGGCGTGTCGCACTCCAAGTTGGATCAGTGCATGTACGGAGCTATGCAAGACAACGTTCACATCAAGAATAGCACGGTTTTTGTGTCCGACTGCCCGACACCCGAGCTCGAGACGCGATGTGATCATAGCCACCAGCACCTCCAACTCCGAGGGCATGGTCCCAGAGGTTCGCGCACGGCCGCGGCTGCCATGTATCCCAAGGCGTTGTGCGACAGCATTCACGCTAGCATCGCTGCCATGAGAACCACGCCGCAGGATGGGGGGAGAAAGCTTCCTTCCCACGAGTTTGTGGCGCCACCCGGCTACCACGACATGGCCAAGCACGACCAGGTGGTACATCGATTGGAAGAACTCCGCACGGTTGCCGAAAAATTCGGCT